>JAPZVO010000238.1:37247-57171 GCA_029962745.1 Echinometra lucunter | reverse complement strand
ATTTAACTACCTAATTTTGTCTCATGGTTCAAAACCACTATTAAGTTAAAATGAGCCAATCTGCATCAGTATTGAGTAATGAATCAAATGATAGGAAAAAATAGTGTAGTACATGACATCATGAATTCATAAACATTCTACACATTTTGAATAGTCAGTGTCAGGGTGTGCACATTCCCAAATACGTATTGTTCATTGGGCTTTCAACTAGAGATATGCAGTTTGGGGATTTGCATTGACGTTTCTCAACAGCGTTCCTCTCTATTTTCATGATGGTAGTATTGTTAGGTATCAGATTATGAGAAGAATGGAGAAATATTATTGAAGCGAAAGAAAAAAAAAGAAATAGAATGGAGAGATTTTTTTTTTTTTAACAGAACTGAGTGTTGGCTTAGTTTTCAACTCAGTCATTTTCAACTCGGTCATGTCAGTAAAGAAGCCACAAGGCAAGCACACAATACACACCCGCACACCCTCACACACGCTCACCTACAGTCCCGCACACCTTCTCACACGTACAAACACTCACACAACCCACACCACAGGCACACAATCACTCCTGTACCTCTTTATTGTGATCACCACCATTCCTGCCATGATTTGCGGAGGAGACGTATGAGGAGAGAGGAACATATAATAACGAGTAGTTGAAAAATTTTTCGTAGAAGACATTTTGCTCTGTTATAGAGAGTACGTTTTGGTCTCTCGTTTTGATACCTGTTCCCAATTGCCTCGAAGCTTCACATTTTTTTTCTTTCTGTCATTGGCTGTCTTTCCTGGTGGAAAATCTTTTTGCTAAATATGGCAACGACCAACTTTTGGGGACTCCTGGTGGCTTGCATTGCCGTTGTGACTTTGGATGTTGTTGCAGGTCAAGGTAACTACACTATTTTGATATTCTTCTCCCTTTTTAAAGAATAAAAAATGTGTTAAACAGTATAAAGCGCAAGCAATCTGTGCAAGAAATAAAATGTTTTTATGTACATGTATATACCACTAGTAAAGCTAATGGCTTCTCTCAGCAAGTCCTTCTGTCACATTGCGAAAATCATCAATGTCACTTTATCTTTACAATCTTAGAAATGAAAGCATGTCTGATTATGATACTCCATGTAGGAACTTCCTATGACCATCTTGGGCACCTGTCTTTTTGGAAGGGAATGCTAATTTTATCATGTCTCAGAGTGAATTGCTTTTTTAAAAAATAAAATATGTTTTATAGGATAGGTTTGAAATTTTTAGTTTTCTTTTTAATTTAGTAGGAAAAGCATGGAAAAATGGAAAATGCGAAATAAAGTTTAAGGAAAATATCAAATTTATGGATTTTCTAATGATATGAAAACGGCTGACCCCCCTGAGGGAAAATTGCTGGCTGACATACTATGATGTCTTAAACAAAATGTTATATACGGTTAAGCATATCGTCATGTACAAGATTTAATTTCCACAGTTCATAGGAACTGATTTCCTTGTGATTCTTTTAAGCGTTACAGGTACTTCTGTTACCGTACCAAAAAGAGAAGAAAAATCATGGACAGGGTATTTTCAAATTGGCATTTATGTGTATTTTAAAACAGATAATAATTATTTGAATTGAACAGAATCGTTGAAGTACATGTATGTAATTTGACAGTGTGATGTGAAATTTTATTATGCACATACTGGCAAATGAAAGCAAAGGGTAGATCAAATTAAAATATGTGACCCTACTTTCAGTTTTGTGTACATTATCATGATGTGTTGCTTGTGTATTTGCTTGATTAATCAGACAGATAATAATCTTCTGATTATATTTTTACTTCTGCATGATCAGGGGACACCACTTCTCCAGTTTTTGTGATCTGCCCCATGGATCAGACCATCACTCTAGCCCCAAGCCAGACCACTAGCATTGCAACATGGACAACACCTATAGCAACAGATAACTCTGGACAGGTTAATGTCACCCAAACAAGTGGACCACCATCTGGGAGTAGCTTTAACATTGGCAGTACAACCATAATTTACACAGCTTTAGATAGATCAGGCTTGGAAGAAACCTGTGTCTTCAACATCATTGTTGCTCAAGCAGGTAAGATTTGTTTTAAATGCATGAGCAAATCACATCATTTTTCTTATCACCAGGGTAAACAAAAATGCTCATGGACACTGGGTGATTTTGTCCTCTGTGGACCTCAAATCCCTAAAATCTTTAGAACCCTTTTCTTTGGGGCAACCATTTTTTTTCAGAGTGCCTCAGCTCTGAAAATAAGCACTACAAATTCGCAAATCATGATCTAGGAGCAGCAGAATTAACATTTCTTGAAACAACACACACATTAATTAACGCATCATGCTGATACTCAATTACGCATCCTCTCAACGGAAAAATTGTGGTATAAGCAATGAAAATTCAACATAGTTCCCTTGGGCCTACAAATACATGTAGCTCCAGTAAAGTTGTCCACGGGAGCTTTTTTTTCAGAGAAAAGCTCTTGAGGACAGAAGGTATTTTTTAGCCTGCTTTTCACCATGCAAATTGATTAAAATTTCATTCACAACTGTGCTATGAATGTAGGTAGACTAGCTGGGGCATGGCAGGGTATTTTATTTCCATTTTGAAATATTTTTTGATTTTCGCGTTTGCATAGATTTTTTTTTTTTTTTTTTTAAATTTTTTATCTATTTTCTTCAATTCAATTCAATTCAATTTATTTATTAGGTGAAAAATCACATGAGTAGATATGTACATTGTAAAATGTGAGGATCAAACACCCTAGAAAAGCCAGAGGCTTGAAAAGCAGGGGGATCCATGACAAATAGATTACAGTGATACAAATACAGCAAATAAATTATAGTAGGAATAAAATACATAGGAAATAGCAATTGAAATAATACATGAAACAAGTTACAATATTTACAATACATGACAAAACAAGACAAAACAAAATATATCATATGACTGTTTGTTTAATTTTGGTTCAATTTAAAGGAATCACTTGTAAGTGGCAAGAAGATGCTGTTTAATTTTAGCCTTAAATGAGGTAACGGTGGTCATTCTTTTAAGTAGTGGGTTAAGACTGTTCCAAAATTGAGCCCCTTTGTGTTTAATAGAGTTCGTCTGTCGTAGTTTTAAGCGTGAATATGGCACAAATATATTGTTTCTCTGTCTTGTATTAACACTATGTTTTTTATCAACCGTAAGAAAATAATTATTGAAAATAGCTGGTAACAAGTTATTCATATATCGGAACATAAAAAGTGCTGCCTTTATTTTTATAGTATCAGTTAAATTGGCGGTGTTGAACGTTTTAAATAGAGGTGGAGTATGGGCAAGATAATGCGTGTTAGAACATAGACGAATTGCTTTCTTTTGAAGTACAATCAATCTGTTTAAATGACATGAGCTGGCCCCTCCCCAGACAAGACTACAATAATCCAAATGGGGCAAGATAATGGCATTATACAAAGTAAAGAGGGTTTTAAGTGGGAGCATATTACGTAATTTATATAACATACCAACGCACATACTAACTTTTCCATGGATGTGATCTATATGGTTAACCCAAGAGAGCTTGTCATCTATGTGTACGCCTAAAAAGTTTATAGTATTTACCCTGTCTATTGCATCATTGTCTAGTTTTATTGAAAAATTTAACTGAGATCGATAACTGTGATTAGTACAGAAAAACATGTATTTGGTCTTATCAGTGTTAAGAAAAAGTTTATTTGCTTTGAACCAGGTAGAAACCTTTTTAATTCAGTATTTGCATAATTTTGAAGTTGTGTTTTATCAGAATGTGAAATAAATATGTTAGTATCATCTGCATACAGAATGAAATGTAATATTTTTGAAGTATTTAATATATCATTCACATATATAAGGAAAAGCAAGGGACCAATTATACTACCTTGCGCAATTCCACAGGTCACAGGCATGGTTTCAGATTTAACTCCTTTATAGCTTGTAAATTGTTTTCTATTAGAAAAATAATTAACAAACCAATCGTGCGGTATTCCCCGCACGCCATAGTGATTTAATTTATGCAACATGATTTTATGATTTAAAGTGTCCATTGCCTTACTTAGATCGATATATATCCCTAACGTAAACTCTCTTTTATCTAAACATGATGTAATATGTTCTATTGCATGAAGTAAAGCAAATTCAGTAGAGTGGTTGGGTCTGAATCCAAACTGATACTTGGTAAGAATATTATTTTCGCTTAAGTGACTATAAAGCCTTTTAAATATGATGCGTTCTAAAATTTTCGAAAAAGTTGGTAAAAGAGATATTGGCCGGTAATTTTGGACTAAGTAAGAATCATTCTTTTTATATATTGGAATTATTTTAGCTATTTTAAGACTATCTGGAACGATGCCTGTACACATTGACAAGTTACAAATGTATTCAAGGGGTTTGGATATACAATATATAATTTTTTTCACAAAATTCGTACTTATATCATCATGACCACACGAAGAACTGATTTTCAATTTTTTAACAATCTGTATTATTTCGTATTCAGTGGTTGGCGTAAAAAACAAGGATTTAGAAACCCGTGGATCTAGATAGTCAGAAAAATGTTTTGTGGTTGATTGAACATCATTAGCAAGGGATGCACCAATATTGGTAAAATGTGAATTAAATGCATTTGCTATTTCATTTTCATCATATATTTTCTTATCATCTTTCAGAATATAGCTTGGTAACTTGTGTTTTCTTTTCCTTCCAAGTATATCATTGATAGTTTGCGAAGTTTTCGAAAGATTCGACTTGTTCTTTTCTAGAAGTTGTGCGTAGTGTTTTCTTTTTGAAATCTTTATAATATAATTCAATTTATTTCGATATTTTTTATAATATATCTCATTTTTAGATGATGGGTTCTTTAAATACTTCCGGAATAGTCTCTGTTTTTTATTGATAGAACACAAAATTCCCTCGGTGATCCACGGTTTCCTAGGAATGTCCTTGTTTTTACGTTTGGGGCGTTCACGCGTATCAGCATGTCTATTACAGACTTCAGATAAAGTGTACGCAAATGCGTTGTATGCTGAATTGGCGTCGCCACACCTTTTTACACACACCCAATTATTTGAACTTAGGTCCTTAGAAATATCTTCGAAATTTACTCTTGAAAAGATTGATTGGTTAACAGAAGAATGTGAGATAGGATTAGTGTGTAAAGTGACAAAATCGGTTAATTGAAATACGGGTAGATGGTCTGAGATATCACAATAGAGTATTCCTGGAAGAATTGACTTGTCTAAGACATTTGTAAATATATTATCGATACAGGTACAAGATGAATTAGAGATACGTGTAGGTTTAGTTATCAGTGGCTGAAAACCATTTGAGTACATAGAACTTAAAAAATCACTCGTTGGTAAATGTGAAGAATGTTGCAATATATCAAAATTGAAATCACCAAGTATATAGCAATACTTATCTTCATTGGAAACAGTTGATAAACATTTTTCTAAAAGTTCATTAAAAGACTTTGAATCAGAATTTGGATCTATCTGATGTTGTAATGTCTCTACCTGTTTTATATTTTTTGTGTATTATGATAGTCTGGAACAGTAAGAAAGAACTGAATCAGTTTAATTTGTATGCTCACTATGCAAACAAATTCTCATTTTAAAGGTTGCTTTTCGGCTGAATCACTGTGAACTGATATACAAACATTTACATTTATGAAAGAATATTTAATCTGTTAAGCATGATTGGATTTCAGTATAACACACTTTTTCAATAGAACTTTGCCTGAGTTACATGTATTTTGGGGCTTTATAGTGTCCAGCAGGTTATAAGTGAAAGCTTATGAAGTTGTTAAAATGAGATTTTAAAAATTTCAGCATTCTAGGTAACTCCTTTCATTGTTTTAATGGAATTACATGTTTGCATCAAATTTCGATCCTCAAGTGCTTACCAGAAAGTACAGCACAAGTGGAGGTCAGTTCTTTAAGCTGTTTTTTATTTATTTATTTTTAAAATTTTTTTTTATACAGTGGAATATTGGATTTTGTTTGGCTGTTGAGCAACATGCCATGCTCAACAGCCAATCAAAATCCAGTATTCCATGAAGAGTTACTTTAATGGCAAAGTTAATATTATAGTAAGTTTTATGCAACGGGCCTCAGAAGTGATAATTTAGACTATAAAAAAATCAGATTTGAAAACAACCTTGGTTAAATGTGTAGTTATTTAGTTTGAAGGGGTATATAGGAATCAGCGTACGGTCAGTCGGTCGGTTTTTCGGTTGGTCCGTTGCTAATCTTGCGGATCAAACTACTTCCTCATTTCTTGAGAAATGCTCATGAAATTTGGCACACATATTGGTCATGGGATGAAGATGTGCAAGACACACTTTTTGCATGCGTTGGAAACTGCGTTGCCATGGTAATGGCATATTATTGCAATAAATTAGGGGAAAATCTTGCAGATCCATCTACTTCTTCATTTTTCCGAATCAGTCTACTTCCGAGCAGGGGCCCGTTGCATAAAACTTTTGCCGGAGTTTTTTTATGGCAAATTTGAGGAAACTACGGCAAATAAAAAAATTGCCATAGTTTTCCATTACATAAAAATTTGCCAGACTTTTTTTTGCCAGAAAAAAAGTCTGGCAAAAGTTTTATGCAACGGGCCCCAGAAGTCATGTTATTCAGCATAAACATTGGTTTTGGGATGAAGATGTGCAAGACACACTTTTTATTGTTTTGCAAACTGCGTTGCCACGGTAACGGCATGTTTTTGCAATAAATCAGGGGAAAATATTGGGATTCAATCTATTTCCCCATTTTTTGAGCAGAGGTCATGAAATTTTTGTATAAACATTAGTCTTGGAATGAAGATAAGCAAGACACACTGTTTGCGTGTGTCAGAAACTGTTGCCATGGTAACAGCATATTATTGCAAGAAATCAGGTTAAAATCTTGCAGATCAAAATACTTCCTTCTTTTTCGAATAATACTCATGAAATTTGGCTAACACATTAAGTCTTTAAATGAAGATTTGCAAGACATTTCATTTGAATGTGTTGGAAACTGCGTTGCCATGGTAACAGCGTATTACTGCAATAAATCTGGAACTATCTGGTGGATTGAAATTCTTCATTCTCCAAGCAATGCTCATGAAATTTGGAGCGCACACACACTGGGGCGAGGGTAAATTAATCACCTTCAGTAATTGTTATTTTTAATTCTGCATCTGGTGACATTGCTCCCTGAACTTACATCTGTTTCCACATCTCCTTGTACATAACAAAGAAGTAACACATTTCTATTCTCATCATATGCAGGAGGTACAGCTCAAGATAACATTCCACCTGTTATCAGCAACTGTGATGCAGCAGTCTCAGGTACTGCAACGGGTGGAGAAACTGCTATGGTTAGCTGGAATGTGCCAACTGCCACTGATAATGGTGCAGATGTTCCTTTACTTCATGGACCATCCTTTAATTCAGCATTCCTTCCAACAGGCTTTTATGGACCGTTTCCGTATGTCTTTCAAGATACTGCAGGAAACACAGCTGTTTGTAACATTTATGTTGTTGTCTCAGGTATGTTTAGGAGTCTCATTTCATCATTTGGGAGAGTGGAGGAGTTCACTTATCTCCTTTGAAGCATGTGATATTTCCTTTTAAAGCAGTGAAAGTGACTATAATTTATGAAAGAATATGTAACCAAGGAGTCGAGTGATGAATTTTAAATGTAATACATCCCTTCTCAATCCTCATGTTCCTGTTCCCTTTACATACCCCAGACACATGTCTTTTACTCTTCAATTGCAGTTCTATCATCTTCATGTAGTGTTGAAAGCATTGGTTCGCTGGAGTAGAATTGTACAGAAATATTTGTTTTCATTGTGTTCCTTCTATTTTTACATTTCTAATTTCCAAGTCTAATGTAATCTTGTATAGTTTGGGAAAGATTTCCGTAGCATTGATGAAAATTATGTTACTGAACTGCTTTGAATTTTTGTTTGCAGACGGCTCAGATACAGTCAGCCCAGTTATCTCTGGTTGTCCAAATGATGTGTTTGTTGATGCTGGTTCAAACCAAACTGCAGTTGCAACATGGGATGCTCCAACTGCTACTGATGTGGGATCATCACCATCCAATGTGCGACTTGATGCAACGTATTCGTCTGGTGATCAGTTTGGTGTGGGCACCACCCCTGTGAGATATGTCTTCATTGATGACCAGGGCAACTCTGCCACTTGTGAATTCAATGTGATTGTGACTGGTCAGGGAGGTACTAGTAAGTATAGTATCTGACGGTTGTGTGCACACGCAGGTAATTATGGAAAGGTGCTACTCTTGGTGGGCATGCGCGATTGTAACTTTTATCTTTCTCAAATAGCAGCGTAGTTTGGACAAACTAGCAAAATATTGGTAGATACATAAATGTATATATCAAATAATAAAATCAAGTATGATTTTCCTGTTTCATTAAAATCAGGTCTTGATGCTATTATTCAGAAAGCACCTTTCAAAAGTGAAACTGAACATGTTTTTGTTGATTATCTGGACAATATTTGTTCTCATGTAAACACAAGATAAAAATAAGTTCCCCCTTAAACAAATCTCTGTATTTTTTTCAATCAGGAACCTTTCATGAAATCTAAATACAGATTGATATAGCTACACTTCTCAGCTACATTTCCTGCCAAATTCAGGGCAAACTCTTCAGTCACGCTTCAGTGAACACGACCTAAATGCAAAATTGTCATTTTTTAAAGTTCACAAGCCTCGTGCCATATGACTTTGATGCCGTGATATCGGAACATGCTGTAAGCTTTCTTAGTTTGAAGGCATGCAACATAAATTTTATTCGTTACCAAACATACCAAATGAGTTGTGTACCAAATTTCATGCTTGAGTGAGCAAGAGCTAAAAATGGCAAAAACTGCAGTTTTGATATCTTTTGCGCGGTGAATTTGATCTTATGCAGAGGAATTGATGTTTTGGAAGGGTGTTTGCAACTTTTACAATTGATACCTATCAATTCACTGTTGAATGAACACATAATAAAAACCAAGTATCTCTCCCATGTTGAAATTATCCATTAATTATTGCCTTATGTTTGTGCTCTAGAAATTTTATTGATAACATATTTAGCATGTTTATATGACTGGTGTTCATGTGTCAATCATCTCATGGCATTCAATTTAAAGTTCACTCTTCAATGAGCACGTGGAATTGAAAAAGCTCTTTTTTTCACGTATTGAGCAAAATTCAATCGCTTAATTTGGTTAATTATCATAAGTCTTCTCTGGGAGTTCCTCTGATTTGATTTTCCTCGAAATCCCGATCTCTTACGCTTCAGTGAGCAAAAGAAACAAGAAAATTATGAGCAAAAAGTTTAGGGCGTTGTCCCTGCACCGTGCCGCATTGAATACTTAATTTGGTGCAAGATCCTGTTTGTTAATGACCTCCTGAAGATATGTGATAATTTCCATGAAATAACTCCTAGTAGAATGAACAATAATCATCCATGAAAATAGGCCAACTTTCACTTTTGTTAAAACTCTGCTCCTAACTGTACATAGTGTCAGTGGGGGAGGAAATAAAAAATGAAATATGGCCTATTTTCATGGATGATTATTGTTCAATCTACTAGATGTGAGTTTTTTCATGAAATTTGGCATAATTCATCGGGTCATCGTGACGTCATCCAGGCGCCATTTTGTGAAAATCACCTTAGGGTCATATCTTCATAACGGATGGTCATTTCTCATTCATATTTGGCACGATTAAAGTTAATTTTAATCCAGCGCGCGTACGCGTACGTCCGCGCGTCAGCGCGCGCGCAAAAATAAAAAATGCTCAGAATCGCTTCAAATTCATTTTGCACACGTTTCAGGCCATTTTAAGCATTTCAAAAATTTTCGCGCGTCCGCGTCCGTGCGCGCGTCATGCGCGCGCGCAGGTCCTAAATAACGTTAAAACGCCGTTTTTTCACTTGATTTGCATTCCTGACACTTTTCTTAACAATTTCCATCAATTTAGAACTGATTTCAACTAACCATAAGGTCGCACGCGCGCGTCAAATTTCAAAATCCGTGCGCGCGTCAATGTTGAAAATAATGTAAAAACACGCAAAAACATGTCCCTTTAAAATCCGCCATAGCTTCTCAAAATGCATGGATACCCCCAAGTTTTTTTTACATATTCTGAAAGGTTATGAGTTGAAGATGTGAATCCATGACAAAAATTTGTCTTATCGATATTATGAGGTCATCCTATTCTTATGTGAACTCAAAATTTTGATTTTGATTTTTTGACGTTATATTTTTTGCCTTTAACCGAATCTATCGCGCTTATTATTCATCAATTTTCGCCGAGATTTCGATATGTTGTAGCTGAGACAATTCTCTACAAATATGTTATTCATTGTTACTCATTTTGATGAGGTTATCATGGTCTAAATTCACGATTAAAGACACAATGTCAATTTTTCTGATTTTACGTGTATTCTCTATGGGACATGATCTTTACGTAATTCTCGATTCTACATTCTCGTCTTCTTTGATCAACATCAACATTGATTTTCGCCCATCTTTAAGTATGTTGCAGCTGAGAAAATTCTCTATCTTATGCATTCATATCTTTTTTAAGCAAATTCGAAAACATGTCGAAATTTTGACTGGAAAACCTGAAATTAGAATTCTGTTTTGAATCTACGTGTTATCTCTATGAGCTGTTATTCAGGTATACCTTCAAAGCACTTGCCCCACATGCTCAAGGTCCCTGGTTCGAGTCCCGGAGGACTTTTTCGATGCTTTCTTTTTACATGTTATATTACTATCCTCTTTAACTATATGATTACATATACAATCACAGACAATGAAATAAACTGCTGATTTTGGCCCGTTATGACAATTGCAGTGCAGTGCACAGTAGTTTATGTACAACCCTATAGAAAATCTGATTCGTTAAGGTGAATTAAAGCTTTGGATCACCTTTTAAGTATTCTGCGATATCAAATCATCCAATTTCTGTGACGTTAGTCTCCTATCGAGACGTAAAAATTTTATCAAAAATCTTATCAACGAATTTATCACGATCCACGTCGAAGCCTAAAAGATGCTGCCGACAGACCACCTAATTCGTCATGTGACGAATTCAAATGTCTCGTCATTAATTTTATTATTATTAATATGTTTTATTATTATTATTATTATTATTATTATTATTATTATCATTATGACAGTCATCATTAGTAGTACGCATAGTTAGTAGTAGTAGTACTACTACTACATGTACAACTACTTCTCCTGTTTACATGTATGTACTTCTGTCATCATGTGACAGGTACTGTGGACACCCAAGACCCAGTGATTTCAGGATGTTCTGGTACTCAAACAGCCGTCCTTCCGGCTGGCCAGAACACAGTTCCTGTGGCCTGGACTGCTCCGACAGCATCTGATAATTCAGGCGTTGTATCACTCGTTTGTAATAGGCTCCCTGGCTCCCAGTTCCCTCTTGGTCAGACTACTGTAATGTACATTGCTTGGGATAACTCTGGTAACACAGCCACCTGCTCTTTCCTGGTTATTGTATCCAGTCAACCTGTAACATGTAATTTTGTCTGTGCGCTATAGGTGCCATTCACACATATGATTCTTTTAAAATAGAAGCAAAAGCATGAGGTTAAATGGTAAGGTAGCTTTAGTAGCAACATGAAGAAGAGGCACTTAAGACACGTCCTGAACACCAAAAGCATATAGTGGATGATATTGGTGCATATAAAAAAAGTCCTTGTTTGAGGTATGTCAATGAAATGTTCCTTTGTTGTCACAGTTACACAAGGTTTGTAAAATATAAATTCTACAGGTTTGAAATAACTTCATGCATTTCAGTATATAAGTCATTTAAACTTGTTAAACTGTTCAGAAGTGTTTCTGGAGATTAAACAGTTTTTTTTTTCAAAATTTTGAATATTTAAATGGCCACCTCCAAAACATTTTGGCCACTACCTTTTTTTTTCTATGAATATTCCTGCTACAAAATTCTCTTCATGCAGAGTTCATTGAATTTTTCATGTTACAATTTGTTTTTTCTTTTAAAATTTTAAGTAGTCTGCAGAAGTATAGGTTTTATTTGTGCCATACTTTTCCATAGGAATTTAGACTCTGCTTTAGCTACTTTTTGTTGTTGTTTTTATTGTATTTTGCTTTGATGGTTGTATTAGTTTAGATGGATTATGCACACCTGTTAGAACTATCGCTGGACTGAAATGTTGTCTGAAGCAAAATTTCAAGATTGTTTCTAGGAATAAAAGTAGTGGTCTTCAAATACAAGAGAAAATACAACAATGTGTAAATAAAAGTATGCACATATTACCAGGGACAAAGAAGAACAGCTTACTGCATGATACCTTATGGTCGTTAAACCCTTGGGAATTATTGCTTGCAGCCCTGGTAGAAGTAATTTATAATTACTACCTGACTGTGGGCATAGATCATGTGAATTCTAAGTTTAGGTTTGTCTAACATTTTCTCTTTTACTGTTTCCATCATATTTCAGGAGGTACAAACCAGCCACCACAGCTTTTCAATTGCCCACAGTCTGCATCTGGAATTGTTACTCCACCAGCAACCTTGGTTGCTGTTTCTTGGATAGCACCTACTGCAACCGATGATTCAGACACACCAATTGTAATCCCCTCGATACTACCTGGCAGTTTGTTTACTGTTGGTACAACTACTGTCACATACACTGCAAGGGATGCAGCTGGACTGGCTGCTCAATGTTCCTTTGTTGTCACAGTTACACAAGGTTTGTAGAATATAAATTCTACAGGTTTGAAATAACTTCATGCATTTCAGTATATGAGTCATTTAAACTTGTTAAACTGTTCAGAAGTGTTTCTGGAGATTAAACAGTTTTTTTTTCAAAATTTTGAATATTTAAATGGCCACCTCCAAAACATTTTGGCCAATACCTTTTTTTTTATGAATATTCCTGCTACAAATTTCTCTTCATGCAGAGTTCATTGAATTTTTCATGTTACAATTTACTTTTTCTTTTAAAATTTTAAGTAGTCTGCAGAAGTATAGGTTTTATTTGTGCCATACTTTTCCATAGGAATTTAGACTCTGCTTTAGCTACTTTTTGTTGTTGTTTTTATTGTATTTTGCTTTGATGGTTGTATTAGTTTAGATGGATTATGCACACCTGTTAGAACTATCGCTGGACTGAAATGTTGTCTGAAGCAAAATTTCAAGATTGTTTCTAGGAATAAAAGTAGTGGTCTTCAAATACAAGAGAAAATACAACAATGTGTAAATAAAAGTATGCACATATTACCAGGGACAAAGAAGAACAGCTTACTGCATGATACATTATGGTCGTTAAACCCTTGGGAATTATTGCTTGCAGCCCTGGTAGAAGTAATTTATAATTACTACCTGACTGTGGGCATAGATCATGTGAATTCTAAGTTCAGGTTTGTCTAACATTTTCTCTTTTACTGTTTCCATCATATTTCAGGAGGTACAAACCAGCCACCACAGCTTTTCAATTGCCCACAGTCTGCATCTGGAATTGTTACTCCACCAGCAACCTCGGTTGCTGTTTCTTGGACAGCACCTAATGCAACCGATGATTCAGACACACCAATTGTAACCCCCTCGATACTACCTGGCAGTTTGTTTACTGTTGGTACAACTACTGTCACATACACTGCAAGGGATGCAGCTGGACTGGCTGCTCAATGTTCCTTTGTTGTCACAGTTACACAAGGTTTGTAGAATATAAATTCTACAGGTTTGAAATAACTTCATGCATTTCAGTATATGAGTCATTTAAACTTGTTAAACTGTTCAGAAGTGTTTCTGGAGATTTAACAGTTTTTTTTCAAAATTTTGAATATTTAAATGGCCACCTCCAAAACATTTTGGCCAATACCTTTTTTTTTAATGAATATTCCTGCTACAAAATTCTCTTCATGCAGAGTTCATTGAATTTTTCATGTTACAATTTACTTTTTCTTTTAAAATTTTAAGTAGTCTGCAGAAGTATAGGTTTTATTTGTGCCATACTTTTCCATAGGAATTTAGACTCTGCTTTAGCTACTTTTTGTTGTTGTTTTTATTGTATTTTGCTTTGATGGTTGTATTAGTTTAGATGGATTATGCACACCTGTTAGAACTATCGCTGGACTGAAATGTTGTCTGAAGCAAAATTTCAAGATTGTTTCTAGGAATAAAAGTAGTGGTCTTCAAATACAAGAGAAAATACAACAATGTGTAAATAAAAGTATGCACATATTACCAGGGACAAAGAAGAACAGCTTACTGCATGATACATTATGGTCGTTAAACCCTTGGGAATTATTGCTTGCAGCCCTGGTAGAAGTAATTTATAATTACTACCTGACTGTGGGCATAGATCATGTGAATTCTAAGTTTAGGTTTGTCTAACATTTTCTCTTTTACTGTTTCCATCATATTTCAGGAGGTACAAACCAGCCACCACAGCTTTTCAATTGCCCACAGTCTGCATCTGGAATTGTTACTCCACCAGCAACCTCGGTTGCTGTTTCTTGGACAGCACCTAATGCAACCGATGATTCAGACACACCAATTGTAACCCCCTCGATACTACCTGGCAGTTTGTTTACTGTTGGTACAACTACTGTCACATACACTGCAAGGGATGCAGCTGGACTGGCTGCTCAATGTTCCTTTGTTGTCACAGTTACACAAGGTTTGTAGAATATAAATTCTACAGGTTTGAAATAACTTCATGCATTTCAGTATATGAGTCATTTAAACTTGTTAAACTGTTCAGAAGTGTTTCTGGAGATTTAACAGTTTTTTTCAAAATTTTGAATATTTAAATGGCCACCTCCAAAACATTTTGGCCAATACCTCTTTTTTTAATGAATATTCCTGCTACAAAATTCTCTTCATGCAGAGTTCATTGAATTTTTCATGTTACAATTTACTTTTTCTTTTAAAATTTTAAGTAGTCTGCAGAAGTATAGGTTTTATTTGTGCCATACTTTTCCATAGGAATTTAGACTCTGCTTTAGCTACTTTTTGTTGTTGTTTTTATTGTATTTTGCTTTGATGGTTGTATTAGTTTAGATGGATTATGCACACCTGTTAGAACTATCGCTGGACTGAAATGTTGTCTGAAGCAAAATTTCAAGATTGTTTCTAGGAATAAAAGTAGTGGTCTTCAAATACAAGAGAAAATACAACAATGTGTAAATAAAAGTATGCACATATTACCAGGGACAAAGAAGAACAGCTTACTGCATGATACCTTATGGTCGTTAAACCCTTGGGAATTATTGCTTGCAGCCCTGGTAGAAGTAATTTATAATTACTACCTGACTGTGGGCATAGATCATGTGAATTCTAAGTTTAGGTTTGTCTAACATTTTCTCTTTTACTGTTTCCATCATATTTCAGGAGGTACAAACCAGCCACCACAGCTTTTAAATTGCCCACAGTCTGCATCTGGAATTGTTACTCCACCAGCAACCTCGGTTGCTGTTTCTTGGACAGCACCTACTGCAACCGATGATTCAGGCACACCAATTGTAACCCCCTCGATACTACCTGGCAGTTCGTTTACTGTTGGTACAACTACTGTCACATACACCGCGACGGATGCAGCTGGACTGGCTGCTCAATGTTCCTTTGTTGTCACAGTTACACAAGGTTTGTAGAATATAAATTCTACAGGTTTGAAATAACTTCATGCATTTCAGTATATAAGTCATTTAAACTTGTTAAACTGTTCATAAGTGTTTCTGGAGATTAAAGTTTTTTTTCTCAAAATTTTGAATATTTAAATGGCCACCTCCAAAACATTTTGGCCACTACCTTTTTTTTTTTATGAATATTCCTGCTACAAAATTCTCTTCATGCAGAGTTCATTGAATTTTTCATGTTACAATTTATTTTTTCTTTTAAAATTTTAAGTAGTCTGCAGAAGTATAGGTTTTATTTGTGCCATACTTTTCCATAGGAATTTAGACTCTGCTTTAGCTACTTTTTGTTGTTGTTTTTATTGTATTTTGCTTTGATGGTTGTATTAGTTTAGATGGATTATGCACACCTGTTAGAACTATCGCTGGACTGAAATGTTGTCTGAAGCAAAATTTCAAGATTGTTTCTAGGAATAAAAGTAGTGGTCTTCAAATTCAAGAGAAAATACAACAATGTGTAAATAAATGTATGCACATATTACCAGGGACAAAGAAGAACAGCTTACTGCATGATACATTATGGTCGTTAAACCCTTGGGAATTATTGCTTGCAGCCCTGGTAGAAGTAATTTATAATTACTACCTGACTGTGGGCATAGATCATGTGAATTCTAAGTTTAGGTTTGTCTAACATTTTCTCTTTTACTGTTTCCATCATATTTCAGGAGGTACAAACCAGCCACCACAGCTTTTCAATTGCCCACAGTCTGCATCTGGAATTGTTACTCCACCAGCAACCTCGGTTGCTGTTTCTTGGACAGCACCTACTGCAACCGATGATTCAGGCACACCAATTGTAACCCCCTCGATACTACCTGGCAGTTCGTTTACTGTTGGTACAACTACTGTCACATTCACTGCAAGGGATGCAGCTGGACTGACTGCTCAATGTTCCTTTGTTGTCACAGTTACACAAGGTTTGTTTAGATGATTGTTTATGTTATTGATATTTTACGACATTGTATATATGGATACAAAATAATTGAACATGCTGAGAAATTCATATACTTGTATTTACTTCCCTTTTAAGTTCAGATTTGAAATACTATGAAATGAAATACATTTTGCATCACGTAAAAGAAATATCATATCGACGTAAAGATTGGTATAACGAGTCGTGATCATTCGGGCATATTTATTATGTACCAATGATTTAATTTTCAATCAATTTTGGGGGGCCTCTTCTTTCTTCAGGATGATGAAGACAAATGTGAATGGAGATCAAAACAAAACAAGACCAATTAATTGACTAGTAGCATGCACAGTTTTTGTGCAGTCAGAATAATGATACTGCATCATAAAGATTAACATACTTTGCACAATTTCTGGGAAAAAGGCATAGTAACAAGACTATATGCCCGCTCTAGTATCAAAGGTGGGTGAAGAGGGGGGGGGGGGGGGCTGTGAATGATGTAGCAAAGTAATAGAGGATGCAACAATGAAAACAGACTACAGTGAGAGTGTGTGATCTGTACTTATTAAATGAAGTACACAAATAAACTTAGATGGTGCATGTATTTTGATGGTATATGCAATCCATATTGAGTGAAAATAGCCTTGCGAGAGATACATTGGTGAAACAGAATGATGAGAAATGGGTATCTGGTAGAAGAGAAGAATAGACAAATTAGTGGTAATAGGTAAATGGGCTGAGCCAAGACAGGTCGTTGTTGAGGCCATTCACAAAACTGCAGCTTTCGGTATCCGAGTCCTCCATAAAACATTCATGTACAGGCCAGAATTCACAAAGGTGGTTTAGATTTAGATCATGGCTTATGCAGATTTCATGAACGTGCCTGTTTGGCAAGTGGTGCTAAATCCAAACTAATTGCTGTGATTTAGACCACGGTTCATGTAAATTAATTTTAATAAACCTTTAGTAAATTTACATAAAAAACTATGGTCTAAAGCACAGCAACTTCATCGCCCTTTGCCAAACATGCCCCGTTCAAATGTTCACGCTTTAATCAAGCGCACTAACATCATAAAGTCTGCATAAACTGTGATCTAAATCTAAGCCAAGTCTTTCATAGAGTGATTAGGGAGATTGAACAACATATACTTTCATGTATAGCAAATTAAATGCATTTTTCACTTTGTGGGCATCTTGCATTCTTGCTCTTCATGTACAAAGATCGATCAAATCTGAAAGCATGAATTTTGGTTTGGAAGTACAGTACCCAAATGATATTGCATGTAATAATAGTAATAATAATAAAACTAAGAAGAAGAAGAAGAAGAAAAAAAAAAAAAGAAGAAGATGATGATGATGAAGAAGAAGAAGAAGAAGAAGAAGAAGAAGAAGAAAAAGAATTGATAAACCAAATAGAAATTTGATTTGTTTTGATTTATTTATTTATTTTCTTCTGCATTCATAATATGTAGAAAATTTTTTCGGTAACAAAATTATATAAAATAAAATACAAAAGTACTTTGACAATGAATAATAACAGGAAGTATTTGTAACAATCATTTTCCTTTTTTCTAAACAAATGATAAATTGTCAAATTATTGTAATTCATTAAACATAAAATAATTATTTCAGGAAGAAGGACTGCCATTATAAGCATTTTGCTTGAAAATATGGCAACCCCCAAATCAGAACACATCCCTGTACAAAATTATCAACGCTATTCATCAAGTACCATAAGGGGAGAAAGAAAATAATATAGAAAAAAGATATTACACATCCTACAGATGCATCTATTTGTAATCTTGGGAGGAAAGGAACACAGGTGTTTTTTTTTCTTCAGAATTTCAGAATACACACAGAACGTATATATATATGTACAATAAAAATGAAATCAGTATCAACATATCAAATCTGAGGAATGCCCAATTTCAGCGATGTTGTTAGAACATCACTGTTCTTCCTTTCTGTTCTTATAACAAATTACAAATACTCAAAAGCATAGGATACTTTAAAAACAAAACAAAACATAAAATACACGGAATATACAGGCGAAAAAATGGTTATGCGCAGGTACTTTACTATCAGAAAGTGTATTAACAAAATAACTATTTATTAGGAAATACGGAAGGGTCTCAATGATGATGAATTGCTGATGTCTTCTGGTTCGTTGTTTAGAAAAATGTTATTTTACAGTTATTGGACTCGGGTTTAGGTAGATCTAGATTTTTGTTGGAGCGAAATGAATAATTATAAGTAAGAAATTTAATATTATTAGACAAATAAGTAGAGGCACAATTATTAAATATCTTAAAAACCATGATACGCATGTGTATTTTTATAACAGCAGTCTAGTAGGTCCCACGACAGAGTATCATGATCATGTTGATTGAGTATATGAGAACAAGGGTATACTTTCAATATCACACGGCCCGCTCTGTTTTGCAGTTTTTGTAAAGGTAAAAGGGAGACTATATCTCCATAATCAAAATGTGGAAATATTACAGTTTTGAATGTTAAGTTTATATCTGATTCGTTTATATAGTGTCGTAATCTAAAAGGAAGCCAATATTTACCAATTTTTTGACACATGATATTTGTATGAGTGTCCCATTTTAAATTATTGTCTATATTGATACCAAGGTATTTTGCATTTTCCACCTTAACAATCTTATTTCCACATTACACTTTGATAACATACGATAAGTGCCAATGAGCATGGTTACAGTTTTGGCATAATTAATAACTTATTACGAGACAATGACATCCATTTATCAAGGTATTAGCATTTCATTGTTCAAGACAGATTAAAAAACATTCAGGCATTTATGTGAGAGATGTATTACGGTGCCATCGGCATATAGATGCACATGACCAAGCCTTGAATACTTTTGGGAGATCATTGATACATATCGTAAACAAAAGTGGGCTCAGAAGCGAACCCTCTCACAAGCCATAAGTTAAAATCCTTTCATTAGACATATTATTATTACACATTGTAATTTTCTTTCTCTCCGACAGGTAGCTCTCAAACCATCGTTACGATAGTTCATCTATACCAGTAGAGTACATTTTATTTAGAAGCACCTGATGATCAACCATATCAAACGCCTTCTGTAAATCGACGAAGACTACCTCTGTATGCATGCCTTCATCCAAGGCTATTAACCAATCATTCGTAACATTAAAAGCAGTGAAAGTTGAGTGGCGAGCTCTAAACCCTAACTGAACAGAATCCAATATATTGTTTGCATGGAGATGACGAACCAATTAAACTTGGATTACACGTTCGAGTAGTTAAG
>JAPZVO010000238.1:0-36747 GCA_029962745.1 Echinometra lucunter | reverse complement strand
ATGGTAACTAGAGGGGCAGGCGAGCTACCCCATCCGGCCCAACTTCCCACCATTACATGATTTAGAGCAATCTATATCAATCTACTGAGCATGACCCGTCAAAATGATGATCGAGCAGGGCGGTGGTAACCTGACCCAGCAATCGGTTCACCTGCCAGACCGATGGTAACTACGGTGGCAGGCAGGCTGCCCCATCCTACCCAACCTCCCGCCGTTACGTGAACTGGTATCATCTGGGGCAAACTAGATAAATATACTAAGCATGGCGCATCGGGATGATGAGCCAGCTGGACAATAGTAACTTGACCTGCAAACGGTTTACCTGCCTACTGGATAGTAACTACAGTGGCAGGCAAACTGCCCCATCCTACACAAACTCTGGCCATTACACGATTTGGAGCAATCCAGATAAATCCAGATAAACGTACCACACATGGGCAATGGTAACTTGACCCCGAAAACGCTTCACCAGCCAACTGAATGGTAACTAGCTTGGCAAGTGAGCTGGGCGATGATAACTCGACCCGCAAGTGGTTTACCTGCCGACGGCATGGTAACTACAGTGGCAGGCAAGCTGCCCCATCCTACCCAACCTCCCGCCGTTACGTGAACTGGTATCATCTGGGGCAACTATATAAATATATTAAGCGTGGCTCATCGGGATGATGAGCAAGCTGGGCAATAGTAACTTGACCTGCAAACGGTTTACCTGCCTACAGGATGGTAACTACAGCGGCAGGCAAACTGCCCCATCCTACACAAACTCTGGCCATTACACAATTTGGAGCAATCCAGATAAATTAACCAAACATGGCTCATCAGAATGATGAGCGAGTTGGGCAATGGTAACTTGACCCCACAAACGCTTCACCAGCCAACGGGATGGTAACTAGATTGGCAAGTGAGCTGGGCGATGATAACTCGACCCGCAAATGGTTTACCTGCCAACGGCATGGTAACTACAGTGACAGGCAAGCTGCCCCATCCTACCCAACCTCCCGCCGTTACGTGAACTGGTATCATCTGGGGCAACTATATAAATATACCAAGCGCGGCTCATCGGGATGATGAGCAAGCTGGGCAATGGTAACTTGACCTGCAAACGGTTTACCTGCCAACAGGATGGTAACTACAGTGGCAGGCAAACTGCCCCATCCTACACAAACTCTGGCCATTACACGATTTGGAGCAATCCAGATAAATGTACTGAACATGGGTCATCAATATAACGAACGAGAAATCCCGCCATTATGCGATTCGGACTGATCTAGATACATTAACCAACTTGGCTCATCTTAATGATGAGCAGGCTTCTTCATGTTGCCCAGCCTGTGACCATGCAACTGCATGTGTATTCATATATATCCATCATATCCCACCACAAAAATTGTATAAGATACCTATCACATTCAATGTATACATTGTAATCTGGGCTGGGTGGGAGGGAATAAAATTTGTTGCCTTCGGGCAGAAAAACGTGTGAAGCAATGACGTCTTGGGCGAAAGCGCGCTTTCAGCACAATTGTTATGGTAACCTCTTGTTGACCTCACTGTTTACCTTTTGTGACTTTGTTCGTTATTTGAATATTGATGGTCTAGTGATAATGTGTTCCTATATCTGACTGCGTCCAGCCGAGCTTCTCCCAAAATATTAATGATCAGCTTATTGTGATCATGTTATTTTGGAAAGAAAGCTCTGTGGACTCGTGATTGCCATTGCTTGTTGTTTAATTCTGCTCGAAGGCAGCGATACAAACGTGATGCCATTTGAATACGATTCATAATACATGTATAACCAACAGATATACAGAATACCAGAACAATCTGCCTTATTTGCTAGAATGCAGGGATACCAACTCCGTGCCATTTGGATACAATATTAAGGCACACTCAGACAATAAACAATGATATGTCTCGCAGTTTTTAACACTTCTTGTATTCAAACTCGACACTTTGTCTTGTGTCAAACTCATGAAAACACGGTCAGTCATGTAAGTTAGTGTTTTAATACCGTTTTCACAACATAGTAACTGGACTAATTTCAAGTATGCAAAAATATTCGGTTACCATTACTTATTACCGAACAAGTACAGAGTAAACACTTTTATGCCTTTTGAGTGGCATAAGGACTGGTATAAATATTTATCGAGTGATTGCTGGGCGGTGGTAACTCGACCCAGCAAGCAGTTTACCTGCCAATAGGATGGTACCTAGAGTGGCAATTCGCATCTTTCTTGTGATGCTAATGCCCCCAAAACACCTTCCACCCAATATTTTTTTTTTTTTTTTTTTTTTTTTTTGCTATTACAAGGGTTCCTGAGCACTGAGTTACACTAGTTCATGTGAACAAAAGCTTCCTTCATTCTTTTCCTTTTCCTTTCTTCTTCTCAGTGCGGGTGGTAATAGTCATTTCTCTCTGATCCTTGCTATTGACAAGAATGATCAATTGCCCATGTTTTTTACAGGGGCAATTGGCGGACAATTGTCCGCAATGGGCGGACACTTGCCGCCGAGGTACAGGAGGTGATAAGGGCGAAAAACCAGCAAGATGCAATGGCATTGCTCCCTTTGTCTGGGGGAATATGCTGGGGAAAATTCCCTTATGGCCCACTTGGCGATTGTGTACAGTGCGACCGAGATGTTTCTCCACCACCAGACCACGGCGGCAATGTCCTGCCCGGGGGCTACATTCAATTCCATTCGTTTCAATCACATCCATAACAAGGCAAACCAATATATACAATGCATAAACATTGAAAAGGGGCGTAAAGAAAAGAATGCGATTAGGAACCAAGACTAATGCTTAAAAATGCAGTGGTTGCAGGAGACATGATTTCCTTAAATGATGCTAGCGCACTGATGTTTTTGTCCCTGACTGTAACCTGATCATGTATTGTCTATCCATGTGTATTTCAAAGAAAGTTTGTCCGACAGGTAATGCCATCCCTGATGAGGTGATTTGTAATCAGCCCTGTCTATAACTCATTATCCACCTACATTGTTTGTCGTCTCGGTGTAAGGGACAGTCACAGGCCTGCTGATATCTCTTGGGAAGTAGAGCCAGTTGATTTCATTCCACAAGAGAATATGAGTGGAAGTGTCCTTGACCAGGGAATTGAGCTTGTTAATCCCTAGTCTTAGTGGGCTAAGGGCTATTCTGGTCCTCTTAATGCATCCTCAAGCTTTGGCTCGGCGACTATGATAGAGTCCACATAGAGTAGGGCCACTAACGTGGGGGCCACAAACATTCTGTCTACCTGCCTCTCCCTGTCCTCCAGCCTTGCACCTCCCTGGCCATGTCCCTGGATGCTGTATGGTGTGCCCAGCTGGAGACGGTTTGCTGCTGCAGTTCTCTCCTTGGCTAAGCGTACCATGCTGTCCCTTGCAATCGATATCGGGGCTGCCCTGAAATGACAAGCAAAATTCTGGCAGTATCTCTTGCTACAAACCAATAAATATCACATTCAGACCTAGTTACCCAGTGTTATTTATGCAATGAATTAATGCCAACAGAGGATTGGATGTTCCGTGCCCGTATTGGGCTGGCTGGCGAGTCCCGGACCGTGCCTGCGGCTAATACGCCCTCTCGTCACTTGTTAGTTATGCCCATATGTATAATGTGGCCTAGCCCCACCTGTGGCACTGGGGTTAGATGTGCTCTACTCGCATTGTTCCTTTACTTACTAATTGTTGCTCGACACTCAGATGTAGTTCATATTCTGCCATTTATTCACTAGTTCGTTTACTTTTTAATCTCTCCTTTTTCCTCTTTTTTTTTTTTTTTTTTTTTTTTCCAGTACCGTTATTTTTTGTTTCGTTTCTGTCTCATGGTCCGTGTGCCTATTTATCTGCCTACGTGTCTATGCTATTTCTTCTTCATTTATCCATGCCCATCCTCTCTTGGCACTCCTTACCGCCCTTACACAGAATGAATGGATACCATGTTGGCTGGGGTTGTGCCTGCATAAGGCAATGTTTTCCGCAACCTTGCGCCGAATTAACACCTGGTTAGGAAAAGCTGTCTATATCACAGACCCAGACTATCCTCTATCGGAAGGTTGTGATAGCCTTAGCTGGGCATAACTTTTTTCTTTTTTCTTTTTTTTTTTTTTTTCAGTCATTTTGTTTTCTTGGCATGTTGACTTTTCATATTAATTTATCTCTGAGTATTGACTCTGCACCACAGTATACGCCTTTGGCCCTGACATGCTGAAATATTTGTCAATACGTTTCCCAAGTCATATTTGCTTCCTGTTTACATCTTTTTTTTTTTTCTTTTTTTTTTTTTTTACTTAGAGTTATGAATGCTCTAGCTCTGAGAGCCTAAAAAAAAGGAAAGGAATAAGAAGAACGATATGCAAGTAGCCTGACCATCAATTTATCGCAATTGGAAAGGCACTCTAGTTATAGTGTGGGGTGGACTCTTCTCAATATGTCGCATAATTTGGGTCTCCAGCTATCTCCCATCGTTATTATCATTAATATCATTATTAATCATTATTATATTTATCGTTGTTATTATCATAATTAGTATTATTATTATCAGTTGTAGTAGCGGTAGTAGTAGTAGTACTATTGTTACTGTCGGTTCAAGAATTTATTTCTCCTATTTCATTTTCTCATTTTTATTATTTATTTATTTTTTCCTTTGTTGGTCCACTACCTTTCTGTAAGTCCCTAATAATCAAACATCCCGCAAAGTCCACTCACCCATAATATAATCGGGCTGCAACATGTGAGAAAACAGAGGAGGTAAATTTGCCATCTGCGGAAAGCTGTGCGGCGGACGCGGTTTGGTGCTGGCCACCTTGATCTCATGAGCCCTGGGCCCAACTCCACCAAACTTCGCAATAGCAATCGTCATCAAAATGGCAACTTTCTTATCAAGGCCAATCAGGAAGCAGAATTCTCACTGTTGCCGTAGTATTTATCTCTCTAGCAGGAGTTCCCTTCACTGCAGCTCACCCTGACACGGGAGCCCCCTGCCCAAAAATGTGAGCTGTGTGGTGAGCTCCTTTGATTATTCCTCTGCTAGCGCACTCTACACTCACTGCACAGCTCCCCACCAGGTTTGGACGATTTTGTGGGAGGGCAGCCCTAATTTCTATTCGAACCCACACGCAGGAGGTCATAAGCGTAGGATGTTATAGATTTGACACCTAACTCAAAACCATCTGGAGGTGTGGGCAGCCGGTAGAAGGTAGATTTTATATATTTTTCTCCCTTCCTGCAAAAGTTCTCCGTTTCTGCCAAAAATATTTGTGCCAGGGACCTACATTGTAATATTTCTCTTGTCGTTCCCTTTGCTATTATCTAATCTCATCTCTCGGGGGTACCCCTTCCCCTGATTTTGGTAGTCTTTTTGCTGTAATTATTAGTCCTTACTAAGGCTACCCGACCTATATTTTGTTAACAAGGTGCCCACATCTGTCAGTGGTTCAGGATCCTGATATCATGCCGGTAGTCTCAGGGGGTGCCCCATCCTTCCTGATAGCACCTCAAGGTGCAGCACACATTTTAGCAGCTTGGCAAGAGGCCTGCCGCATGGCATGAAAAACTACTCTCCATTAATGACTGTGCTGAGATCAATATTCACCCTTTCCAAGCTTAATCTCTTATCTTTCTGGATGAGGACATGCAGCCAGTCTCCCACTATGTGCTAAGAGAATGTGACTGGGCGGGTTGACCTGCCCTTGTGACCTGCTAACCTGTATAATATGTGCATGTAAATAATTCTCCTCCATGTTGGTGCAAATAGTGGGAATGCTTCCAGTTCTCCCCCCTAAAATTTCTTGGAGCGGGAACCCAACTGGGCAAGTACTTACCTACCAACCGAGGAATAGGAAAAAATGTCGTTGCCAGGAATTTTTTTCCAAAAAACAAGGACACTCCTAAATTTCCTACAATACTAAGGATAGACCTGTGTAGAACTGAGAAACATGGTTTAGCATGGTGAAATTTTCTTTCTCTATAGTAGGAATACTCCTGCCTAACAGTTAGCAGGTATATAGGAACCAAGGATGGGAAAGAGATCCCTAATGTGGAGCCAGGCTTATTTCTTTCTGCCAATATATACCAGAGTCTATTTCCGTCTGGTATCTGTTATGAGAACGTTTTAAGTTCAATAGAATTTCTGAGGTTTTGATCCGGATCACTCACATCATAGTGCTCGGTTATACTGGCCTCGCCCAAAAGGCATGCTGTAGCATGCCAATTGACGGCCATAAGATAGCCGTGTTCTACTAATGGATATTTTAGGGACAGGGCAGCACGAGCTGCGCCACCAGCAATCAGCAAATATTTCTCAAAACGCATAATTTTTTATATTGCTAAATACTTTTCCATCCAGATGGGGGACTGGGAAGGAACTAGGATATATGAGTATCCTGTGTGTAACACGTAAATAATTTAAGCAAGTCTCTTGTTCTAACGATTTCAATCTGTCATCCTAGAGGGCAGCATATCGCCCAAATTTGGACGGCTCAGCCTCCCATCTATAGCCCTGTATGGATTCGGATACTGAAAATTACTATCCTACTCAAGCCGCAGGAAGCAGGTGACAACTCAGCAAATTTGAGCCATTGATATTCACGCACGTTACCCGTTGCATAGCCAGACCAAACGCAGTGTAGCACGGCGTCGGGCAAGGACAGGCATGAAAATTTGGCGAACCAATTCGCTATGCCAGAGAATAACCCGCATTCGCATAGGCCTACAGTACATGTATGAGCGGTCATTCTTCCCGCTGGCCCTCGGCGGGAAGAACGAAATTTCAGAGTGCAGATGAGGCAGTAAATCATCCCTTTTTCCGTAATTTCTAAGTAATCAAATAATTATGTGAAATAACAAAACACCCCTCAAACATTCAATTTCAAAATAATGTCACTTTCGTAGCTGAGAAAATTCAGCTACATCACAAACGCAATGTTCACCTTGATTTCCTATGCCCGCTATTTCCTATGCCCGCTTGTACAGCGTTGTCGCGAAGCGACTATGTACACTGTACTTGTTGTGTTGCTCTTTCACTAGTGGGCCCACTATGCATGAACACTCATTCTGGCTTCTGTTAAGCCGGTAAGAAAACGATACGTTCTGAGGCAAATTCCCCCGAAAGTATTGACGTCAGTGTGAATAACATGTACAATTTGCTCTTTTTTTTTTTTTACATGTCACCTGCTTCCCCCTGCCGAATCGGGGTAGAATTACCTGTCATTCGTGGGCGAGCCAGTTGCTGGCCTGTGTAGTACCCCGGTCTGTGCCGCTGCGCTGGGCCAGGTCATCCCGCCGGCTTCCTCTTGCTGTGGCTGCACATCGCAATCCCACTCTTGCAGTAGGGTCTGGTTGAATTTCCTGTCCCTTTTTTGTCGGAAAGGCCATTGGATTCGCCCTTTTTGTCAGTGAATGATGCCTGGTGCCCTCCGCCTTTCTCTTTCCCATTTCTGTGAAGCTTGTTATGTAAAAATTCGATCTTTCGTAATTTTTTCGACAAGAACAATAAAATTTGTTGCCTTCGGGCAGAAAAACGTGTGAAGCAATGACGTCTTGGGCGAAAGCGCGCTTTCAGCACAATTGTTATGGTAACCTCTTGTTGACCTCACTGTTTACCTTTTGTGACTTTGTTCGTTATTTGAATATTGATGGTCTAGTGATAATGTGTTCCTATATCTGACTGCGTCCAGCCGAGCTTCTCCCAAAATATTAATGATCAGCTTATTGTGATCATGTTATTATAGTCCTCAAAAAGGTGAATTCGTTAAAGATTGAAACGCCACTGTATAAGTACAGTGTCTTCTTTCATTTTTGCAGTATCTGTTGGTATAGAATGCTAAGAATTACACACTACAGATGAGCAGAAAGAGAACAAATTCACGGAAAAGAATTTGAGTCCATTTCCAATGCAGTATTTTGTGCTGTTCTCAAATAAGTGCTTTTTAATTATAACTAATGATTAAACTCTTTGAATTGGCAATGCATTGAAAATTATATAATCACTATTTCCATGTGCAAATTGTCAGTTTTTGAAATAAATTTTGCATTTATCATTCACATTTATTAGGTTCATATTCTATCCAATTTTATGTTTTTCGAAATAAATGTATGTAAAAGTGAAAAATGATAGTAATTGTTGCTAGTGTAAGGGGTAAAGCTGACTGGTTTAAACTTCGAGAAAGCTCTTTACTGCTGCAGGTTTTGACAAATCAAGATTATCATCATTATTTTTTGCTCTCCTAGACAGTATTTTCATCATGGCAATTCTGAATAATCTGACAGTCATGAAGCACCCGAGTTCTTATGTTAAAATTTCCCTGCGAAGGATAGTCTCTATGAGCCCATATGCCTAAAACAATTGAATATGATAATACCATTATCATTTCTATTATAAACTCAGACGTATGGAAACACTTTCGGGGAGAATGAGAAGGGGGGGGGGGCGGCTTTGATAAAACTTGTCCAAATATCAACTTCCCTGTATCTAAATTTTGAAAGCATGCTCAAATTTAATTGCCGGATGACGTCAGTAATCTTTATTTCCATACCAGGAACTTGTCAGGGAACAACTTGCGTGGCATTGGCAGGGGAACTTTCAACAACCTTAGTAAACTGCAAGAGTTGTAAGTTTTCTTTATATACCATTCGAAATTATCCTCTTTTTTGGAATAATTTTTTTTTCCATTAATTAGAAAATTAGATGCAGACTTTCTCAGTTTTGTCCTAACATTTCTTCTGAATATATTTAATGAATATGAATTCTCAAATTCCCATAGATTTTAATGCAGGGGCCAGCTGGTTCCAGTTGCCAAAGGGTTAATATAGTTAAAATATGAGTGCAATAAGAAGATAGAAATCTTTCATGACTTTAGAGGAGTGATTTGTCACCGTTGCTTTCATTCAGGGACATTCGAGGTAATGATGAAATTGCCTACGCGGAAGAAAGTCAACGTGATATCTTTGTTGGCCTGGAAAATTTCAAACTGTGAGTATGCCAAATCGTTATGGTTTCATTATATTACCATCAAATTCATTGGGGATTGACCCAGCCAAATAAAAACGGAATGTAATTTGCCACTGACGAATAATATTTGAAAAAACAACAACTCTGAATGAAAGTGTCTGTTTTACTTGTGGGTGAAGTAATGTCCTTGTAGATAAGAATCAACAACAGCAACAACAAATATATTGTTTACTCAGCATATTTTGGTGTCTTTGAAAACTACTGTTTCATTTGAAACTAAAATCATTGTTGTATGGCTGATACTGAATAACGTTTAACTATGTTTAACAAACTTAGTACATGTATGTTTATCTTGAAACATTAGGTACACTGACAAATACCTCTTCTGCTGTATGGCCAAAGTCGAGGGTACTAACTGTGTGGCCCCACGGGATCAATTCTCGTCGTGCACCGATCTCATGGAGAATGTCGTTCTACGAGCCTTGATCTGGATACTTGGTTTCAGTGCTTTCGTTGGCAATGCCTTTGTCATCGGTTACCGCTTGATAGAGGCGAGGAAGGAACGCAAGAAGAACAACGTCCAGGCCAGCTTGATCACCAATCTGGCCATTTCGGATTTCCTGATGGGACTTTACATGCTCACAATAGCAAGTGCGGATACGAACTTCCGCGGGACGTACATCTACCAGGCGGATTACTGGACAACCAGTACTCTTTGCCAGATCACGGGAATGGTGTCTGTCATCTCCAGTGAGGCTTCTGTCTTCCTGGTGATGATGATCAGTCTGGATCGTTGCGTTCATGTGGTAGCACCCTTCAAGAGAGGTCTCCACATGTCCCAAAGATCAAGTCATATCGTCGAAACTGGCATCTGGATTCTGGCACTGCTCTTGGGTCTCCTACCCATCCTGATCCCATCTTACTTCAAAGACGAGTTCTACGGGCAGTCTGGTGTCTGTTTGGCCCTTCCTTTGACGACGGATCGTCCTGCAGGATGGCATTACTCCATCTTCATCTTCATCGGCGCCAATTTTGTGTGCTTCTTGGTCACCTTCGTCTGCTATGTGGCCATCTTCATGTCCGTGAAGACGTCCCAGCGTCAGGTCGCCAAGGGTAGCGCCGCAGTGGGCCGAGAGGACAAGAGGCTGAAGGAAGAGATCAAGCTGGCCACCAAGATGGCTCTGATCGTTGGTACCGATCTGATCTGTTGGATGCCTATCATTATCATGGGCGTGCTGTCAGCAGCTGGGATCTCTCTCCCTGCTCAGGTTTGTGCTATTCAGAGGCATGATGTCATTACCACATTTGTCTCAACATAATTGCTAGTTTGCTCCTCTTCGTAGCATTAAATGAAGAATAAGTGTAGTAAGATTCATATTGTCGGGCACATGATCTTTATCCTGAGAGAGTATTCGGTAGAGAACAAAGTATGATGCCTTTGCTTTCTAGGTTGCTTCTTGATTATGAACCGTTGTAAGTGAACTAAAGTTCGGAGCAACTTCTTGTCTTCATGAACAAATGTTCTTGCCGCATATGTTGTTTCATCATCATGATTAATTTCTTTAAAGGAAAATAGTATATTAATGATACTGGGCTATTACCTTCGTATTCCCTTTCCTTGCTTTGCAGGTTTATGCTTGGACTGCCGTGATCATCCTCCCCATCAATTCATCTCTGAACCCCTACCTCTATACCATATCCACCGTTCATGCTCAGCATCTCAACAAGCTCCGACTCAGACAGGAAGCTGCTGAAACCAAGACAAGAGGTATACGTACTAATCAACTGCTCTTGATCAGCTCCACTTGTTCCTATTTCCTATCACCTCAGTTTTCTGTCTCTCCTCGATCTTCTGTATTTTGATATACATTTTGCTGAGTACCACTAGTTTCAATTCGTATTCATTCTGTTAACGATAAATGCCATTATCGATTGTATTTCGTCACCAGTTGTGTTGCCTGAGGGGGTGCTGTTGGGTTGTCACACCCTATACCTTCTATCTCTGCATTTTCCATGTTTAGAGTCTTTTTTGCAGTTTAAGAAATCTGAGAAATTTGAAACTTCTTTTTATTCATCCTGGCTGGGAATTCGTTTGGACAGCTAATGAGTGAAAGGAATGCACTTTTCATCGGCCCTCATTCTGTTAAAAGTTGTCTTTTGTGGCTCCTGATCTCATTGATTTAATAATCTTCATGGTCTAAAATTTCCCCAGAGAGCATCAACTTTGAGCTGACGACATCGCTGATTACCCCTTTCTCGTCTCTGCCCAGTCCCCGACCTCAACGAATGCGCAACTGGCTCCAACGGTACTCACGTGACCTGACCAACGAGGAGCTGGAAATCATTGAGCGTGACGTCGTCGAGGCCGTGTCGTCCATGAAGTCTGAAGGGGTCAAAGTTGACGAATTTTTGCATGTTGAGAATCTGGCTGTTCAGACGGTGAGATATAAAGTTCACATCAATATTCACGTGAAATATGTTTAATTTTTGACTATATTTGAAATGGTTACTTTTCTCCCTTTACAGGTCCGTTATCATCATTTCGTGATCTAGTACCCAAAATGCAGCATGCTTTTTCAAAGGAATGTTTCTAAAGTTCAATATTCTTTTTATAAATCATAACTTTTGATGCAGAAAACTAACTTTCATCAGGGTATTTTTACTCTGTCATTGTTTTAATTGTTTTGATTACATCTTTGTAGAATAATGCCGGAAAAATCTCCCAGGCCTTCATCGTTCTTGACGTCCCACTGCCCCTTGCCAACGGGAAAAGTAAGGTGATCGATGATGACGAGAAGCCTGAAATCGAAGGCCCGACGGCTAGGAACCTCGTCAAACTCCAGACCATGTTTGACCGAGTCGCCATTCGAAAAACCACACATAAACTGTAATTTGCTGTGACAGTTGACGAACGCTGGTGTAAATGACTGCATAAGAAGTAAAATCAGTTTGATGCCAGAAGGGCGTTTAAAGTGAAGATAGAAAGAATTTATCGCTCTTCTAATCGGCAGACGTATGTTTGACTTCGGTAATGGGCAGGTTTAAAAATATTAGGACCAGACACCTTTGCTAGTAACGTGACAACATTCTGACATTTTAATTATAAATACAAAAGAAAAAACAAAAACATTCTGACATTTGAAGCGGCCGCCAACCAATGTTAACTGGCTTATTGGTGTCCTTGTGAATAATCCATTAAATTGACAGTGATGAACGATCGCTGACAAAAATAGGGCCTAAATAGAAATAATGTTGTATATATTTTGTGCCTACGTAGATTTCTTGTGGTATACATATGATTATAAAACCAAATAAATTATACATTATGCCTTGATTGTTTCGCAATGTGTGAGCTGTACATAACAATGGAAAATGTAAATGTCTTAGGCTTTTGAATTATTTTGTGCAATTTGAATATTAGTTTTACACGTTATTAAATGTTTAGGTTTTAATATGTACGAATTACAGTGATGAAAGTACGAAAAGGACTATTTTTTCTGTCCTGTGCGACTTGGCTGATTGCTAATTGAAATGGAAGAAAGATAGTCGAGGAAAAACTCGGAATGTGCTGTTTCCTAAACCGTCTTTATTTCGGTTTTCGGATTAACGAACCTTCGCAACGACGAACGTTTTTTTTTTTCATTTTCGGACTAACGAACCTTCGGAATAACAAACCTTCAGAATAACGAACTATAACCCATGTGCTACCCCTCGCCGAAAATAATTATAATATCATTTACCTATAGACCAATTTCACCTCCGGTTTATGTATTTGGCCCTCTATAGGCGACGCCATTGCTGCGGTGGGCAAGCGCGCTGACCGCGATTGGCTCTGTGTACAAAACGAATGTAAGACATGAGATATGCCCTAATATTGTTCCATTTACTTTATTCTAGATCAATAAAATAAAGCATGGATACATGGGTACATGAGGTAAGACAATGGCCATATCTGACAGATGAAGGCATGATGTATTTTTGTACTTTCGATAGTTTTTCAACTTAGTTTTGTCAGTATAAGTTCGACTGCAGCATAGAAGCCGTAGTAAACGGGAGCCCTCAATCTTACCCTGTTTACAAAGTCATGTTTTCACTCATTAAATTTTACACCAAAGTACATAATGATAATGGTTCTTGACTTCAAAGTCCTTTCTGTTGATATTTTTACCCACTGGCGACGGATTCCTTTGCATTGCTTACGGAAACCTGTGCAGGGAGTACGGCTTCTCACACAAACAGGCTTCATGAGTCAAAAGCGAGTGAATTTCGCACTCAGTTAGCTTCCAATTTTTAAACTTTCTCCAATTCTTGTGGCATTCGAGCACCGCACAGCTGCGACCTGAACTTCCCTGACAATTTCTCATTGCAAATATTAAAATAAATCTGCATATATTGGTCAAAATAGACCCCAAAAATCGAACGAATGTACATAACGCGCTATTGACTTATGTACTATAAAAGTTGGAGCGCCCACCGCAGTATGTCGAACTGTGTCGAACAGTCTGCTGCCCTCTTGCGTTGTGAAATGGGTCTGTAAGCTCCTTTCTATTTCACCCCGAATTCAGGTCAGTCTAGAAAACAGATCAATTTGCCGCACTCGTACTTCAAATATTTCCCATTAATAACGGTGTGTAAGAAAACTAAATGTACATTGAAAATGCAGACCTTTCCAATGATTTTTAAAATGATACTTCTACCTTTCCAGCCCACAATTTTTTCAACATAACATTGGAAATATTCATCTCTTCTGCACTTTCTAAAACTAGGTATTTCCTTTAATTATGTATAGATATTTTTCTCTTTTATTGCACTATTGTGACGATATTTTGCGATGGATGCAATAATTGATTGATTTGTATAATTGTCATGATGATTCTCATCTTATCTCAATAAATCATAGATATTGTCTGCTTCAGCAAATGGCAAAATTGAGTATAGTACTGATGCATGACTTTTCTTTAATGGGGGGGGGGGGGGGGGGGGGGTGTAGAGGCCAGATTGCCGACAAATAATGCCTCCGATTGCCGACGACCAACGTCGACAAATTCAACCGTATAAAGCCCACGAGACATGTCCAGTTGTGTGCCTCTATCATATTTTCCTTCTAAATTATATTTGTTCACCTCACTTGCTGAATGTGTTAGCTTTCCAAAACCATTCTGTATCTAAATATAATACGAGCGAGCTCAGCGAGCGAGGAAAAATATACACCCTCTTTCGTAGAAGTGATAGTTCTTCATCAAACTACATGATGGGCTTAAAGATATCTAAATTATATATTTGGTCACCTCTCTCGCCTGATTCATTCGCTTTCAAAGACCATCCTAAATCTTGATATTATATGAGCGAGCACAGCGAGCGAGGACAAAATCTATATATCCTTATGATATAATCCTTTTCATGATAGAAGTGAAATTTATTCATCAAAATACATGATGGGCCTTTAAGATATCTATTTTGATATATTTGGTCACCTCTCTTACCTAATTTATTTGCTTTCAAAGACCATTCTGTATCTAAATATACGAGCGAGAAAAAAAAAATATACTCTTTTTATGATAGATGATAATTCTTCATCAAAGTACATGATGGGCCTCGCTGGCCGAATTCGTTTGCTTTCCCAAATCCATCTTGTATCTGAATATTGTCCGAGCGAGCGTAGCGAGCGAGGAAAAATACTCCTTTTCATGGTAGAAGTGAAAGTTCTTCATCAAAATACACGATGGGCCTTCAAGATACCTATTGTGATATATTTGGTCACCTCTCCTACCTAATCAATTTGCTTTCAAAGACCATCCTGTATCTAAATATACGAGCGAGCGCAGCGAGTGAGGAAAAATGTATTTACTCTTTTTTATGTATAGAAGTGATAATTCTTCATCAAAATACATGATGGGCCCCAAAATATCTAAATTATATATTTGTTTATCTCACTTGCCAAATGTGTTTGCTTTCCGAAAACATCCTGTATCTAAATATGATACGAGCGAGCGCAGCGGGAGAGGAAAATTATACTCTTTCGTGTTACCAGTGTTATTTCGTCGTCAAAATGCACAGGCAAATAAGCCGAACATGACTCTATTAATGGTCACCTTACTCCTCTTTTTTTCCCTCCTTCCTCTTCCCTCTCCTTTCTCTCTCTCTCTCTCTCTTTTTTTGCCGGCAGCGATCGCGAATTTGCCGACAAGAATTTTTAATGGGGGGGGGGGGGGGGGGTGTCACACCCCCCTCTAGCGACGCCCCTGAAAAGAGCACGTAAATTGTAACACCTAATTTTCATTTTCATACATCCATTTACGCACGAATTCAAACTTAAATTAAAATTTTATTGTTATAAAATCCTGACACTTAGGGATTATCATCAAATCAGAACGAAATAGAACAAAACTTAGCAGAAGCATGCTGAATAATAAAAACAGTTATATGGGAGCAGTGTATCCCCTGTCTACCAGTGGCGGCAAAAGAAAGGGGCAGATTTGACCTTATCAATGGGGGAGGCAAATGGTCTTTGAGCCCCTCCCCACTTATTAACCCATAACATCATAATTTAGAGTATTATACGAATAACTTTCTAGTGTTGAGAAATGTAATTTTCAGGACAAAATAATCTGAATGGCAAAGTTCCAAAAATCTACTTTGTCCCCTCAGTGGGGCTTCTTCGTAATACAATAAGAATCCATTTTGATGTAAACTGATGTATACAGAGTTTTTCTTTGCTCTAAAATACATGGTCTCTACATTCTATTTCTTTCGCTCGGTCGCTAAAGCTCCCATGTAGATTAATGAAAAGGCTTCTGATATAGACTTTAAAAATCACAGGGCTGGTGCTTCCTTGTGCAAAAGAGGGGACATTTCAATAAAATGCCATGGGGCATGGGTTTTCCTTTGTAATGGGATAAGGGAATGAGAGAGGGGGAGAGGGAAAGGAAGAAAGGATGAGGGAGAGGGGAGAGGAGGAAGGAGAGAGAGAGAGAGAGAGAGAGAGAGAGAAAGGATGGGGGGGGCAGAATATTATTCTTGCGAGATTGCATGGCTTTCATGAAAATCCGTGAAAACCATTGCCTGTCAAGCCCTAATAGTATGTTCGTTTTCCCCCTCGCAAAGACGTGTATAAGTTCATTTTTTTCTTGGTTTTGGGCTAGCCACATAAAGTATTCCATACATCCCCCACACTAAACTTTTTATATGCCGTGAAACCCTTCTTGGCAGCATTGTAATTTAGCGGGGGAGGGGAGGAGATAAAGCCTAACAACGGCAGAGTCACTCTGCACCAACGCCAATAAACTGGCTAAAATGACTGGTGTTAGATTTGCACCCGGCTGACCCTCTCATCTAGTCATTTTTACTGATTTGTTTTAAGAGTGTTGTCCGTCCGTTGCATTGACCATTTTATGGATTGAGTATAGTACCTGGGCAACGAAATTTTATCGAATTTCCACTATATACTTCACAGTGCATGCACAGTGAGACATAAAGTAGTTCAACACTTTTGATTAGGCCTACTTACTTTATACAGGCCTTCATACTTCAAAATTTGTCAAAATAAATAATATCCATTCTTGGCAAAACGACCAGGCTCATACGAATTAAGTAACTGCACCTCATACTCGCAGACTGAAGTTGTACCCATGCATTCTCGTCCAAGTACCTCAAAATTAGACCCCAAATCAAGGGCGGCGCCAGGGCCTTTTCATAGGGGGAGGGGGGGGGGGGGGGCAAGATGACCCACAGGCAGGAGGGCACCAGCGAAAAGGGGTACATTTTTGAAAGAAAGGGCATTTACAAAAGGATGAACACGAAAATGAAAAGTGGCCTTTTGAGGCGTTATCAGTTAGGCCAATACTCCTACATTCTACTGAACACAATTTTAAGGATCCTTTTTTCTCATTATCTTTTCTAATCTTTACATAATAACTACGCAGTTGTTAAGGCAGTTCTGATTCGTCATAATTTGCGAGCGGTATGCTTTTGCTGAAGGCCACAGTATTTGCATTATTTACAGTGACTTGATGATAAAGATGCCGAAAAATCATTATCTTCCCTATCATTGTCATTTTCATCCATTAACCGGTTGTTTTCCTTATTGAGCAAGCTATAATGTTTGATGCAGTTTGAGGTCTCATCACGACAAATATTTTATTAGAGGAAAGGGGTCAAACTAAAACGGGATTTAATTCAAGCACAATCTCGACATGAACAGGAGTAAATGGTTGCAACACACTTTATATACCAGCTTGAGATATATTAAGTAAGTAAGAGAGAGAGAGAGAGAAAGAGAGAGGGAGAAAGGGAGTGAGAGAAAGAGAGAGAGAGAGAGAGAGCTTCGGAGGAAAAAAAAATATCCTCGTTGCTGCATACCGTACGTTCTTATTAAATTTTGGGCGTTGTGCCCCCCTGATCTTGCCTCCTCCACGGTCTTACTGCAATCATGTAGAACACAGACACACTATTTTTTGAAAAATATATCTTAAAAATTAATGATTTATATCGCCATAATCTCGGCCAATTTATGTACACATTAAACAACAATGTGTTACCTTCTGTTTTTGATGATATATTTTGCAAGAATAAATTTATTCATAGGTACCCCACCCGACAGTCAAATGAATTCCATTTATCCGTTGCTAGAACCATTTTTACTAAGTCTATATTCACTTTTAATGGACCCAAATTTTGGAACGATCTTAATTTTGATACTAAAGATGCACCTAGTTTACATTCTTTCAAAAACAGGCTTAAGGCTTTTCTTTTGGTTTCTTACCCGGAATCTAGTTTATTCTTGGTTGGAAATTGAAGATTTTTTTCTCTCGTCTTTTTCTTTATTTTTCTCTCTTTCTCTTCTGTCATAAATCATCATCATACATAACTTCAGGTAAATTTCTTTCTAACAAGTATCTACCGAACCGATATTAGGAGGAAATATGTTCCGGAAAAACGGAACAGCAATGCAATGAATCATCTCATCGCAAAAGATAAGCTATTTCTTTAATCTGTTCATCTCGATGCCAAAACTTACTGTATGTACAATAAACCATTCAACAGATCAGGCAATAGCTGATTAAAATCATTATCATGTAGTTATTGTTGTTGCTGCTGCTGTTTACAAACAGAAAACATTCAAACACTGTGAAATTGTATAATTTTCCTTTCGAGTCCAACGATATTATTCTTTCACACATTATGGCCAATGTCAGACTTGGTGTGTGATGAATATCGAGTCAAAATGTCTAATCATTGTGGTTATCATTCAGTGAGCAGTTGATATTTGCAAAATTATCCGAACGAGTCGCTGTACCCAGTCAAATTATTTGATGGATGGATATCACCAGTTATAACATAAAACTACACTATGCAAGCAAGGCAGTAGCAGTGTATTTCTACCACCAGTGATAAGACAAACTTAACTTGCTTGGAAAACAGTCATGCATAGTTGGCTGGAGCAAGTCTCTCTGTGAAAAAATGAAATGAAAGACGTCAAAATATGCCTAAAGAGGTCAAGTACCTTGCATTAAAATTAAGGGTATACAAATCCAAATATTCTCCCTTTGTTTGATAATGCATTGGAGACAGTGGCGAAATTAAAAGCCACGAGCTGTGGATAATTGTTTTGAGTACCATAGACAGTCGCACACAAAACAAGCATTCAACATTCAGCATTCAACGATTCTTTTTAAAATGAGGCAAGTGTTCGAAAATTTTCTTTCGCTCATGAATAGAACACGACAAAGGTATTCTAAACATGTTTAAGGGAAAGAGTTGTGCATGGACGATGTAAGCATTCTTACGATCTCGAAATTGCAGTGTTTGGTTCAGTGAAATTAGAATAGTATTTTACAGTGCATGGTTGCACTTTCCAAACCGTATTATGACAGAATGCATGTCATGGTACTGATTTTCATGTCATTATGGTCATTGTATTGATTTTTAATGAGTTAACCACAATGGGCTTTTTGTTGCTTAGGATATTAGTCAATCCTTTTCGATGCACACAATGCAGGTGATAATATATTCAAGATGTTATCTCGGATGAATTATTTGAGGGAATATGAAAGGTATGCCCTTTCATGGATGTTTTTTTTTTCAAATGAACACCACATCACCGCAGCCGACGAGAATTAAACGTCGAACGCCGTAGTAAATTGGCAACTTGAAGAAGGCCTTATCTATTTATTTTCTAAGAATCACGGCATTGAAAAGCTTACATCTCAAAGCTTCATAATGTTAAGTAATACATCTCTTTAAGTAATCAGAACTTTATAAATCTGAAAGGTTTAATAAATGAGTTTACTTTTTCTTCTCATTTTTTTCTTTTTATTTGAGTGGCTCCATGAATAGTACAATGGTCTGCCTCTGCTGTGCGTCATAACATGTCTTGAATAAATTAATATTCATGATAGTAGATTCAATTAAGGCTATTAAGCCATAGCTCATAATTATGCCTATTTCTCCAAAGGAGAATATAATTGCAGATCACAAAGCCTCCCTTTAAAAATTTTAGACTTATATGAACAAATCCAAAGATCGTGTTGGTGTTCCATCTAAAAGAATCTTCCTCAGTCATTACACCATGTGCGAAAACAAGGTTTTTCATGACAAAGAAGCATGAATATAACTAGCTGTCTTTTGGTAGCATCATGGTATAAGATCCATGGTAGCATGGAGATCTGTGCGTATGAATATATACGTCGACTCTCTACATTGACTATTTTGGTTTACTATTTGACGATGTACGTTCTTTATCATGAATAGTGAATCTTTGTCACATACCCATCATGCCCATTAACATTGTACGAGTCACGTATGTACATCCGTGATTATTTCATTTCACTGGTTGGGAATTTCACCGTCTTTGACATGGCTGCAAATCCCGTATTGAGGCTTCAAATTGGACTTTGAAAGGTCCCATCATTTCTCTGGTATGATTCCCCGATAATTTGTAACTGCAGAATTGCTCGATGTGCAAAACATAAATGCAAGCACCGAGAAGTTCACGAAGAATACGTGGCCTTCATTTGATTGAAGCTTAATTCAATTCTCGTATAGTTTTCCTTGGAAGGAAAGGAGTTGAAAACTGGAACATTTTAATGAGTTGTTGCTCATATTCATTACTCCTTTTCAGTTAGGGTGTTTGTTTGTTTTTAATTGTTGGCCCTTCATACGAGCATGTATTGTTGGATATAGCGTGGATATCCAGGCTAGTTCACACTTTCCTTTGAGAAGAAAGCATCAATTCGCCTTAACCGCACTTTCGGTCAATTATACCGATAAGTTTACGAATTGGCATTTTTTTTAAATACTATGTTTACAGTGTACAGTCATGTATACTGTAGTGGTATATTTCATCTATGATGAAAAAGAAGGGCTTCTGGAAAACAAATCAGAAGAGAAGAATCGGATACCGATCCCAAAACTCAGTCGCCAGGTTGACATAAGGTCCACATAGAAAGGTTGTGGAAGGAGTTCAATGGAGGGAATGTCACTTTGCTTGCATGTAAATCCAGCCTTTTACAACAAGTCTGGAAGAAATGGAACGGGGCTTTGCCCACGTTCATGCTGAGCCATGTCGCCAAGACATGCAAGGCAACACATCAGCAAACCTTTTCTGAAGTACGTCCAGCATCAGGCCTGCACATAGCGGTGTGAGTGTTACGAGTCTTTATACGACCAGCATGCCGAGCATGTCTGGATGTATTGGAACAGGGCTGCGCCCAGTCCATAAGCCGAGTCACAAAGACAAGGCAAGTTGAGCCGCTGTTCTTTAGCCACTATTGTGACTATACCTACCTGGAGAACAGCCCACTGGCTCCAGCTCGCTGAATTGTAGAAGATACATCTGGTCTGGTCTGTCCGTCACTGCCTGCACACCAGGAAAAGATGAATACCACTCGAGACGCCGGCCTTTTATAGGGGTTCGGCCAATACCTCATTTGAATTTTAAATTACTTTGAATTCCTTTGTGTGATTCCACTGCCTGAACACCTGGGATATGCTAACCTCTGACATGTCTGAAGACTTGTACGAGTGTTCTGTAATAGAATTCGTCTTTCTGAATGTAAGATTTCGAGAACACTGACAATCGCAACAGAAGCTTCACAAGACTACGAAAACGTCACCTCTATCAGTTACACTGTAACCGCACCACCGTGCACCATCCCTAGTTTGGATTATTTAGTCCCATTTTCTAACAGAATGCATCTTTGGTAGGATTCAACCAATCAAAACCCGTCCTTTTGGAGGTACTACAACTTGATGTTGCCAAGCACGAAAGCACTCCGTAAAGCTTCGCATTTAACCTTCTTCACCAGAATCCATCGCAATCACCCATCACTGCCATCTGCCGTCGTTTCCTATACCAAACCATCTTTGGTAGAAGTCATCTTCCTTCCTCGTACTACATGCTGTTGATCAGATTTCTTCGGAGTTCAGCATTAAAAAAAAAAAGATTCTACCATCGAAAGGAGATATTTCACAGAAGAATGCAAATGCCTAGAAAATGAACTTAAAAATGGCAAGTGGAGTTTGGGGAAAGTCTTGGTTCGCTCCTTTTGTTTTCCTTTTCATGGGGACATCTGTATTCGGTAAGTCTCTAAATAAGTGATGATACTTTAGACAACGTTTTGTAAATTTCCTTTCAATTTCTCTTACACACTTCCAAGTTATTCTCAATAAAATGAAATTGAAACGAAACAAATAAATAAATAATAATGGTTGCTATTCATTTTTATCATTTTTTCTTTATTGTATTGAATCCGTGTTGTATTATTTTTTTTTTTGATATAAAGGTTTTAGAATCTCTTTTTGTACTATGTCGGGAGCGATCGAAACTTCGATTTTTCAGGAGGTGCCGTGGTCGAGTGGTCTAAGGCACTTGATTGGAGACACGAAAGTCGGGGGTTCGATCCCCGCGGTACGGCACTTATGCCCTTGAGCAAGGCATTTGATCTATATTGCTCTTTTATTGTACATCAAATAAATGAAAATGCTATAGGCCAGGGGCGGCGGAGCGTCTTTCAAAGTGGGGGGGGGGGGGCACCAGCGAAAAAGGGCACTTCGGGAAAAAAGAGGCACTTACAAAAGCTAAACACAAGAAGGAAAATGTACCCCCTATATTCTATTTAATACACTTTTAAGGGGAATTTTGACATATGATTTTTATCTTTATATAATAAAATAAACACTTTGCAATTGTATACTGCTCTCTCTTATCTGTTTTGCGAGCGAGCGAAGCGAGCGAGCAAAAAATGCTAAGTTTTTTTTTGCTGAAAACCATGTTATTATCAGTATATATAAAATGGCCTATATACTTAAAAGCTACTGCAAGTTCATTTTATGTATGTTCCATAATTATCACTGTTATACTTCCATTGACTCTGTATATAGTTTTCCTCATGGTGACAAAGCTATAATGTTTTCAATGCATTTGTGAGGTCTCATAGCGACTGATCATAATTTATTAGCAAAAATATTCAAAATAAATGGGGTTTTTAGAACAATACCATCAGGAATAGAAGAACAAATAAGCCCTTCATGGTTACCACACACTACTTGAAGTGCCTTGCGTGAGATATAATAAGTGCGGGATAGCATAGCGAGCGAACGTGGGAAAGAAAAAGTGAAGAGAGAAAAAAAGAAGTATATAAAAAAACCCCTCTTATCTTCAGTTTAGGGGCACCGTTCCTTCCAATTAAAGTTGTGGTAGGCACTGTGCCCTACCTGTCCACTGCTCCTCTGCCTCGCACTTCAAAGCCTCTCTGATTCTTTGGAGCTGTTCGTAAATGGCTCTTTCAAGGACTTTAGGGAGCTTACCGGAGGTAAAAGGGAAATTTCAAACAAGAGGAAATGGCACAAGAGAGAAAAGGGACCTCTGTCACATTTGAAGGGGCACTTATCAGAAAAAGAATTGTACTATTTTGAATGAAAGAGGGACTAAAAATGGGCACTAATCATAACCGGACACTCATCAGGAATGAAAAGAGACACTTATCAGATTAGAAGGGGCACTAAATCGTGAGGAGAGATGGCATTTACTAGAAAGGAAAAGGGGCACTTATCAGAAATTAAATTAGAATGTATCAAATTTTTAAAAAGGGCATTTGCCCAAATCGAAAAGGGACACTATATCAGAAAATAAAAGGGCGCTAATTGCACATATCTTACATTAACAGATGGAGAAATTGGACATACTAGAAAGGAAAAGGGGCACTTATCAGAAGTAAATGAGGGCACTTATCAAATTTCAAATGGGGCATTTATCAGAGGGGAAAAGGGGCACTCTGCAGAAGAGGAATAGCTTTATGAAAAAGGAAAAAAAAGTAATAGTTAAAGGGGGCAATAATCACAGTTTTAAAGGGATGATATTATGAAGTGTAAAAGACGTAAAAGACGCGCTGCTCAGAATGGGGACAGAGGGCCCTTAAAAGGGAAAGAGGCACTAATCAGGAATAAAAAGGGCGCACTTCTAGATTTTAAGAAGGGTAACTTATCTAAAACGGAAAGGGGCACTTATAAGAAGGCAAAAGGGCACTTATTAACAAAGAAAATGGGCCCTTCTAAGATGAAAGGGGGCACGAACAGGTTTGAAAGGGGGCATTTTTCTTGGACAAAAAGGGGCACTTTTGGGGTGCTTCAAAAAGGGGGGGGGGCAGTGTGCCCCCCTGCCCCTCGGGGATCGCCGCCTCTGCTATAGGCATTATTGATACCACCGTGTGCACGTATTTTAAGAAAGTTCTTCAAATCACTTCTAGCCTTTAGTTACTGACGTTTATACTTGACTTTTCTCACAATATACTGAACACTATACACCTATTTTTTTGAAATTTCAATTTTATCATCTTTCTCCCCTCTGTACCGAAAAAGGTAACCTCTGACTCTTACACAATCATAATGGGATTTTTTTTTTCATTTTGATTTATTCTGTCATACTGTATTGTAATTAGCAATTAATGGTGTTTAATACCAACTGGGCAATATAGATTCCGATATGTTGGAGCTAAGACGACTCCCTACAAGGCATTTACATTTATTCTAGATTTTGAAAACGGCATCGTGGTCCAATTTTGCATTAAATAGAGGCATTTAAATTTGTCCCATTTTACGTATATTCTCCATGGGACGGAACTCTTTCCCAAATCTGAATTACACACTCGTCTCTCTTCTTTGAGCAATACATTCGTTATTTCTCCTCGATTTTCGCGGAGCCTCGAATATGTTCTAGCTGATAGAATTTTCTACAAGGAGGGTGACATCGATTTTAATCAAACTTTGACAGACCACCTAATTCGTCCCGAGTGACGGATTTAAATGTCTCGTTCATTATTGCTATACTTATATGCCATGTCACGTTGATTTGACAGACGGGTATGATGATAGCCGAGACTGAAATTTTTACAGCAAATAATGACATTTTGGAAGTTGTGTATATCTTCCACGAGGATTTGTTCTGCCTCAAACAAGAGCAGGTTTAATCATATGTATTATACTTATATGCCATGTCACGTTGATTTGACAGACGGGTATGATGATAGCCGAGACTTGAATTTCCACAGCAAATAATGACGTTTTGGAAGTTGTGTATATCTTCCACGAGGATTTGTTCTGCCTCAAACATGAGCAGGTTTAATCATATACTTATATGCCATGTCACGTTGATTTGACAGTCCGTAACGCTACAGGAAAAATTGACATTAATGTGTCACTTAATAAAAAAAATCAACGAGTAGAATTCCGAAAGGTTTGCTCTGTATATTCCAACAAGGAGGAAGAAAAAGAAATTGAGACTGAAGTAATTCACACCTTTAGCCTGTTCATCTGGATATTCTTTTGCTTTCTACTCATATTTATTTTCTTCCAAGCTTTAAATCATTGAAGAGTAACGTTGATTTACCTTAATTCACTACCAAGAGATTTCTTCGGATCATACATGTGTAAGGAAATACAGATTAGTATCCCTTTGAAATAATGACACTTAATATTACTCTGATATTCATGATATTTGTAGGTGTATGAAGGATGTGCTATGTACATGTAAGATAATATAGTTTTTGTTTGATTACAACTGTCATCTACCGTCTGTATTGACTGAGTATATATGCACATGGTACTACTGGGTAGCCTCCAATATTTTCCCTACCATGAATATAACTCCATTTGATAATTTCTCGCATTCTTTGAAAAATGATGAAGTAAAATATTACCAAATAAACCACATGAAGAACTGTATGTATTGGAGGACTGATTACAACTAATGTATGCATCGACAGATACTGTCCTGTTAAGATTTGTTTTATTAACCTATAATCATTTTACATTGGGTATCCAAAGTGCAATTTCACTCGGTGTACCATCTGAAAGACTTTAAAAAAAAATCAACTCAAAGTCAAGTTTTAAAACTATACTGTACAACCATGAAAATTATGTCAGGATTATGAAGTACGTCATTGTAACGTTCGCACGTTTTATAGGTGATGCACAAAAGCTACTGAAATTGCATTGGCCTTTTAACTGGAAAGTCTCTGCAGTCATGTTATTTTCCTTTTTTTTCAAATTGATAAAGAAGATACATGTTTGCCATGCGTATAGACCAATTTCACCTCCGGTTTATGTATTTGGCCCTCTATCGGCGACGCCATTGCTGCGGTGGGCAAGCGCGCTGACCGCGATTGGCTCTGTGTACAAAATGAATGTAAGATATGAGATATGCCCAGATATTGTTCCATTTACTCTATTCTAGATCAATGAAATAAAGCATGGATACATGGGTACATGAGGTAAGACAATGGTCATATCTGAACAGATGAAGGTATGATTTATTTGTGTACTTTCGATAGTTTTTCAACTTAGTATTGTCAGTATAAGTTCGATTGCAGCATAGAAGCCGTAGTAAAAGGGAGCCCTAAATCTTACCCTGTTTATAAAGTCATGTTTTCACTCATTAAATTTTATGCCAAAGTACACAATGATAATGTTTCTTGACTTCAAAGTCCTTTCTGTTGATGTTTTTACCCACTGGCGACGAATTCCTTCACACTGCTTACGGAAATCTGTGTAGAGAGTACGGCTTCTTACACAAACAGGCTTCATGATTCAAAAGCGAGTGAATTTTGCACTCAGTTAGCTTCCAATTTTTTAAACTTTCTCTTATTCTTGTGGCATTTGAGCACCGCACAGCTGCGACCTGAACTTCCCTGATAATTTCTCACTGCAAATATTAAAATAAATCTGCATATACTGGTCAAAATAGACAAAAAATCGAACGAATGTACATAATGCGCTATTGACTTGTATACTATAAAAGTTGGAGCGCCCACCGCATTATGTCGAACTGTGTCGAACAGTCTGCTGCCCTCTTGCGTTGTGAAATTGGTCTTATTTCCGGTCCGCCATATCGGTAATCACACATGGAGACATTCTGCTCGATAAATTATCAACAGCAGCAATTAATCATTATTTATGTATTTATACTTTGGTGCACTAAACCCCTGTGGTTTATTTCAAATGCCACCTATATTAACGGTAGCACGCGCTTTGTGAGTTCCAGACTCATCAGAGTCAGCATCACATTCGCTTACATGCATGTACATGCGACACAAATATGGTACATTATAACTACAAAAATTCTGTACATTTATGTGATGACTTTTTTTTAATTTTCAGAAGTAGCCTTTTAAAGCAAATGAATTCTAACTCAACCTTTGGCTTTACAATCATTAGTGAAATTAATGTATATTCATTTTGGAACCACATAATATACGGAAAAAAGCGACCGACGTATTCGAACTGTATAGTGATAATTACTTGCTCCTCTCGTATCTTGGGGAATTCAAGGTAGGAAAAATAAAAATACCCTTTTTAGAAGACATATTTCACTCGTTTACGTTCAAGATAATCAGGAGAATGAAACCCTGGGGACAAATAAATTTTGATGAAAAGAGATGATAGAGAGAAGCATTAAAGAAAAAAAAAAACTTCCAGCAAAATCTGTTACAAAATGAGAAAGTTATGAAAGTTTGAAAAGTCTCAATTTACAAAGTTTCCAAGGTGATCCATTGGTATTGTTCCTTCAAAATGGCAGGTTTAGAAGGACAACTCTCCATATGTTTCGTACACAAAATTTGTATTTTCCCCATTATCTCTCAAGTTGCAGCTTGTCTCCTTCTTAGCTCAAGATATAGCATGGGAAAATGTATTTGACGCAACATTATGTTTAGTTAATAAAGAGACAAGCAGCATCTTTGGAGATAATGGAGAAACATGACAAAATCATACGTACAAAAAATGATGAGGGTTGTCCTTCTATAAACCTGCCATTTTGAAGCAACATTGCAAATTTGAGGATCGCCGTAGAAAGTAAATTAAGACCTTTCAAACTTCAAAATGGATACTACCCCATGCCGGGTTTCATTCACCTTTAAATCCGGCAAACTTTCGCGTACAAGAACAAAACATTTCCTTTTGAATCTGAGCAAACTTTGAAAGAATCTAGTAGAGCGACTGTTACTGTCTCCCTTCCTAACAGAGGTTAGGAAGGGAGACAGAGAAATATAGGAAGAATGAAAGATAGAATAGACCTAGTGAAAAATAGCAAAGGATTGTAAATTTGTCACCTTGCTACATATATATACACACAGACACATATATAAATAAATATATATATATATATATATATATATATATATATATATATATAAAGTAGACAAGAAGAAAGTTCAAAAATTCGAAAATTCATTCGAAAATTCGTCGAAAATTCGTAACAGAAAATCATAAAGTTGGGATTTAAGCATGAACTTTCTTCTTGTCTAATTTATTTTATACCATCACGTAGACTTTATATTTGATATATATATATACACACACGTGACAGGCTAAAAGTGTACGGTAATGTTTTCGTCTTTATTTACACCAAATTCACCAATAACAACTATCAATTTCAAGTCCCTGGCTCAAACGCATGAAGAAAAGGTGAAAAGGAAGACAATCCAAACAGTATTATCCAGTTCAAATCTTCCAATGAATAATGGTCTTTATTACAATAACTGACTTTCACTGCAATTCAGATGACACGATCACTAACTGTCGGGAAACGACCCGTAATAAGATGACCAAAAATCAAATCACAGAAAACTAAAGTTACGGAATATACTGCAAAATACTGAAAATACTAAAAATACCTAAAGTGCTGAAAACTACTGAAAATATAGCGGAAATACAGAAAACCAACACAGCACCGTCGTGCCGCACGGCGCACAGTGCACGTGACGATGTCTACAATGTGAATAAAAATACAAGGAAGAATGTACAAAATATCATAAATAAGATACAAATATGTTTTGAGCATGTATACAAAATATGGAGAGTGAACATCATGTGCTTACAAGCTGCATGAATAAAATGATATAAATTTCGAACTCAAAGTATTTGTTCTCGCAATTAATAATGGTTAAATCAATAAATGAAACAAACTTCCAAGACAATATAAATACATAATACATCTCCCGATAACCAAGATATCGAATATCAAAACAATTATAATGAGGAATTGTAATGAATTAACTTCTGTCTATCAGTAATTCCACCTATCACAAAGCTGCATAAAAATATGAAACGAATGTTTACAATTGTTCATCACACATGTCATAAGCATTTACCTTCAGACAGATCTACCAAGAATAAGTTATTGACATCAGCTTGACCACCACCTCCAGCGGGTTTTGACAAACGATATATTTCAAGCAATGCAGCCACGGCTACACAATAAAGGAAATAAACAAAAGTATTACAGGTATTTGCTGAATTATGATTTCACATATATCGCAATGAATCATAACAACTTTTACATAGTGATTATACCAGCAAAATGCAACACATTGTTTACTGCATCTTTCCTTCGCGCGCGCGCGCTCTCTCTCTCTCTCTCTCTCTCTTTCTCTCTCTTTCCATAGACAAACAAACGTAAGTCAACTTATGCATCAAACATTATTATACAGAATACAATTATTTTGGAATATAAATTGCAAATATGGAAAGAACAAAGCATTCATAATATAGAAATATAAACAATGAATAATATCAATACGATTTTCGTGTGCTTACCTCAATCGGACAAGAGGTAAAGAAGAAAAGATGCAGAGATTCAGAGATAACGAATATGTTGTCTGCAATAATTCAAATGATTGCCCTTATGCGATGTTATACAACACCAAAACAGCATAAAACGAAGCGCTCCTATAACGCCCTTGCATTGAGCGCGAATAGCCACTGGCAGCCATGACAACCGAACGAGAGGGCAATTCTGTCCTTTCACATATATGTATGTATGTATGTATGTATGTACAGGCTATTTACATAAAATATCTGTAAAGTTACGATTTGAAAAAAAATTGTATATTCATATGTTCATTTGCTTGATAAAGCTCTGAGGGCAAAAGTTCGCTGAAAATCGTGTCTTCGGAGAAATTTTTGTTCATTTTTGTTTCAGGTTGAACTATATACGTATTCATGTACATGTACTTGTAAAAATTGCTAAGTAAGTGAACAATAAATGATCCAATAGTTAGGCAAATAAAAATGACCACAATTTGGCCACAAGTTTATGCAAGCAACGGCAGAAATTAAAATAACGTTTCTTCGATGGATACAGTAATTGCGTCACAAATATATGTATGAAAAATTAAGTAGGACTGTAAAAAATAAAAATATTCACCACTTCATTATAAAATAACGTTTCTTTTTCGTAACAGGAGGTACTCTTAAAATAGTGAACATCTCCGCCTCCGATAATGTCGTCATCGAGTCTCCGGGATTCCCTGGTGGGTATGGCGATAACTTGCTCGTCACGTGGTTGATCCACGTTCCCGACGGCATGACCGCTCTCCTTAAATTCTCCCATTTCGCTCTTGAGTACGACTACGACTTCCTCATCATGGGTTTCGGCAGTGAGCCTGGGTTGGAAGAGACGCGGCTGATTACGCTGAGCGGGAACGAACTACCATCGGCTGGGAAATGGGAGGTGACTGAGAAAGGCATTGATGGCATCCGTACCAGGCATCAGCTATCTTGGCTACAGCTCATTACAGATTCCATTACGGAGGACACCAATTACACCGGATTCTCTGTCAACGTCAGTGCAATGGGTAAGCACATCATTTCAACACCAACTGTAGCAAAATTATCATCAGCATCAAAATTCTCATGAGCATCAAAACTATCATCAACATCAAATTATCAACAACATCAACATGAACAACGAAAGCACCACCACCACCATACTATGCACAACCAAAAAAGAAAACAAAAAAGAGCAAACAAAAATCTTGAAGGAGTGGCCAATGACATGGCTGACAGAGGCCGAATTTCGGAATGCTTTGGAGTTAAACCTTGTTGTTAGGCCTCTTGTCTGCATGTCTTTTTATGTCTGACTCTATGTTACTTACTTTTTAAAATGAATGCCATGTTCACTTATAGTCGGTTTGACAGTCCTATTTAGCTAACAGTATAACCTTTATAACCTAGGAAAGTTCTTTCCGTTGAAGATTTTTGGCTGATTTATGATCCTGTGTGGTCTATGAACATTTTCAGCTTGGTAGCCCAAACAGAAACTTTGAGCAATTTGCATAATTTGCATAAATTTGTATGCATACAGGTTGTACAACGAAAAGACAACTTACACAGAATGTTCAAACTGAACTACGTGCTAATTGTGTATGTGCGCTGATATACGGAACTCTAATAGTGCTGCCCATCTCGTGAATGCAACCTGTAATAAAACGAAACTACCTTAATACACACAATCAGATATGGATGCACATCCAACCGGGGTTTGTGGGACATGGAAATCATTTCAGTGCAGGGGCGGCGCTACAGGGGACGGAGAGCAGGGGGCGAATGCCCCCTATGATTTTTTCAAGTGATACAAAAGAAAAGGGGGAGGAGAAAGGAAGAAAAAGGAGGAGGAAGAAGAAAGAAGAGGGAGGGGAAAGAGAGGCCGGGGCTTGCAACTATGTTTGTTCATTTAAAACGTCAATAAATTCGTCTATGGGTCATTTTGCCCCCCCCCCCGATCAAAATACGCCGGCACCGCCCCTGTTTCAGCGTTATTTATTTATTTTTTTTTACAATTAGAAATCACGCTTTTGTACTTTTATCAATTTGCTAATCTGTGAACTGTATTTTTTGCACCTAGAATGAGAGTAGGCCTGCTGCTAATGAATATATGTAATATGTGCGCAAGCAGGTTGACAGCCTTCTTGTGCTGTTTTAGTTTCTTCTGGGGGTACATCTTCGTGTAATGTTAGCCGTATGGATTAAATTAAGGTTATTTGAACACCTGAAAACCAAAAGTATGTTTCCAATATAATTGTACATTTTAAAAAGATTTTTTTTTAATGTGATACGATTGTTGCAATCATATAGGGGGCATAATGATGTACCTATGTATCTATTCAATTATAAGACTTTGTATTTTTGTTTAAATGCTAGAGCCCAAACATTTTCCCACTGATATGTAATTCTGTGCATGCACGCTACTTAAGTCCGACTAGAATATGACTGCAGTAAACATTTTTTTAAAGATAGGCGTAAAGGGAGAATATACCGCTGTTAGTACCATTCTTTATGAATGCATAAGACTAAGTTTTCAATCATTATAGATAACTAAGTTGACGTATCCTTGATATTTAGTACTAAACGCTGACCTGTAATTGCAAACATATGTTTAAACTTTATTCAACATCCATACAAAACCTCCAGTTTTATGGAAGTATACACATCAGTGTATACCCGCTCGTTTCATCAAAGGTTGAATTCACAAGATTGACAACGCTATTACAGTTCCGTATCACCGCACATACATAATTAGTACGAAGTTCAGTTTACACAGTATAAGTTGTCTTGTTTGGCATATCCTGTACTCATATAAATTTATGCAAATTATGCAAATTGCTCAAAATTGCTGTTTGAGCAACCAAGCTGAATATGTTCATAAACCACATAGGAACCTAAATCAATGAAAAAACTTCAACGGAAAAAAACTTTTCTAGGTATGCAAATTGTCAAACCGACTACTACTATTAAAATACTAATATATGTCAATTTTTATTTCAGGTTCGAGATAGGGCTGTTACCGAACCATCGAACCGAACGGAAGTTCGCCGAACATGGCACTTCCGAACAGGACCGAACTCAAAGGCCAAGTTCGGAAGTTCGGCAGTTTATAACACAGGATCAATGATTCAGTCTTCGGTGAAGGCCTTGTCCTGAATTTATTATGCTAAATGGTGGTGGTGAATTGGGTTTTTACAGACTTGTATCATTCAATTCTGATTTCTTACGTCTGGAACCGACCTTTAACGACACCATCCGGAAGACGTGGCAAATGTAGATTCATGTCTTGCCAAAGGACATTAGTGTCGCGGCAGGGATTTGAACCACGGACCTCGGGGTTCAAAGTCCAGAGACTTATCCACTGAGCCCCCAAAATCATGTTAAAAGCTTCAAAATATGCCAACCCAATATGCCCAAAGATACTCACAATGGTAATCGATCGTAATAATGTAATCGATTAACAATCATGAGCGATCATAATACTAAATAAATAGTTTCCAAAAATTAAAAAATAGAAAAACACTGCTTTATTGATAATTCATTTCATTATTTTCGTTCCTTTTCTTTATTTCATTTTAATTTTTATTAATCAGTATATGAAAAATATCTCTCCCTTTCATTCAGAAAATAAAATAAATAACAAAGAATCATGTAATAAATGCAGTAAGTATTTTTTGTCATACAAAATATATTTATAAGAAACAATGACTTTCAGGTTGAAGTTTATAAGTCTACATACCTTTCTTCAAATACTCTCGGAATTATAGGTTGGATGGTGGAGCCTCCATTCTGACAGCAGAGCTTATGGCAATCCTCTTCGCATTGGAATGGATAGAGATAGTCCAGCCAATATACTCATGTATTTTCACAGATTGCCAAAGCGCCCATTGCTCCTCTCTCCCACTTCAATCCCTCAAACAAAATTGTTTGTGACATCAGACTATTGCCAAATTCTCTCTATATGATGGGATGCAATGTCTCTTTTGAATTGATACCAAGCCATTGTGGTATCAAAGGGAATGACACGGCTGATTTCTTGGCTAAACAGGTAAGAAACCCAAACCAGATATTTGCCTTCCTAGAACAGTTTCAGAGGTCAAGTTTGAGCTCAGGCGAGAACTGATCCAGACTTGGCAACAGCTGTGGGTGAAGGAGGCCCCATCTACTTGTCAAGTAGTAATTCCACATGTGTCCCTTCAGTCCCGAATGTGGAAAACAACCCGTTTCCAAGATATTGAACTCTACAGATTGCGACTTGGAGTCGTACAAGGTCTCAATGACTATCAACACAAGGTGGGGAGGCACCCCACTGGCCTTTGTGACCTTTGTCAGAGTCGTGATGACATGACCCATTTTCTCCTAACATGTCCAAAATATGCGCTACAACGGTCTTCCCTACAACAAAAATTAAACTACACTAATGCTCGGATGACAACAAAGAATATACTATACAACCCCCACAACTATGATCATATCCTAACATACATTAGAGACACGAGAATGAAAGTTTAGACTACGTGTACATATATTCCCGGCATATTAATTACTGATCATACACACTTCTTTCAGTATACGATTCCCATAATTTTAGGGACTCAATTCACTTTCTTTTTATTAAACACGAACCAGTAATATATAGAGTTTTTATTTTATAGAAATTTGAAGAAATTTTACCGGAGTAGACCTGATGAATCTCTGTATAGCGCCTGGTTCACAGGATGCAAGTTTGTCGACGCACCATCACTTACCTCAACAACAACAACAAGTTTCTAAGTCTCCGGACTTAAATCCCCAAGGTCCGTGGTTTGAATCCCTGCAGCAGCACTAATGTCCTTTGGCAAGACATGAATCTACATTTGCCACGTCTTTCGGATGGTGACGTGAAAGGTTGGTCCCAGACGTAAAAAATCAGAATTGATTGATACACGTCTGTAAAAACCCAATTCACCACCACCACCGTGCAGTAAGGTCAGAAAGAGTTCTGGTGGTCATTTTTTTTATCGATACTCTCCCTTTTATTTATTTCTTGTTTATACTGTATTGCCGAACCCCGAACCGAATCAAAATTCCGAAATAAATGTGCCGAACTCTGCCGAACCCGAATATGGTGCTAAATTCACAGCCCTAGTTCAAAATGCAATTTCAAACTTTAATTTTAATTTCAATTTCAAATTTCCATTTTTACATTTAATTGTCCATTATGGTCTTCCTTCATATACCCGAACGAAAATTTGGAAAAGATACTTCCGATGTGGTTCATTTTAACCTACGATATTTCATTCTACGAAGCAACGCGCATGCATTTCGCCTAACATCAGTTGAAATCTTTAACCTATTGGCTACTGGAACCAGGTGACCCCTGTATTAAGCCTATGTGAACAGGAATTCAGTAGTCAATAGATTAATACCAGAGACACTTCCGAGCGTTGCCCGAAATACTACTGACAAACCCCGATGCAATAAAATACCCTCTATGTATCCATCAATTTCTTTTTGATATTTTGTTCACTTTATATATTTCATGAAATGTGCTTACATGCTACCTCATACTTGCTCTTGTAATGAAATGTTTGTTATCGCTATGAATATTGATGTGATTCTTTGCTGTAAGTCTCGCCTGTCTTCAGGTATGTGTTAACATCTTCATCAGGGATGCAGCCCTGTATGAGTTTTGAAACCTTTTGCTGCGTCTGCAGACACGTTTGGCTTTCTGTCTTTTAAGATAAATATAAAAACCAGGACTACGTTCTTAAATATGTGTTGTTTGTACTCAATAAGAAATGAAAATATAGGAAAAAAAGAAGAAAAGCGCGTACATTACAAATCCGACAACCTCTTTCATCCTTTTTGCACCCTCGTTCTCTTGCACCTGAAAGAGGAAGGAGTAGATGACGTACTGGAAAATTATAACAACGGAAAGATTCACCTTCCTAACTTCAAGAGGGGAGCCGAAATAAAGAATTTCAACGCGTCTACATTGCTATCGTACGTTTTCGAAGCGCCTGTTGGGGCTGCTATAGGAATGTACTTGAAAGGGTTCCAGACAACTGATCGGTAAGTCGTTTTTCTTCTGAAGCACTCTCCATTTTTTAAAATTACATGTGGAACATCAGGCCAAAAGGCCCAATTTCATCTTTTTTTACGTATACGTAAACGAGCCAGGCGCTCGGCATATAAGTATGGAGAAGGAAAATAATTAACAAATTATGCTATGCAGGGCCCGCTGGAAGAATAGCTAAAGTTGTTACTCTGGGTGAATAAGGGCTATTATTATTATTATTATTATTATTATTATTATTATTATTATTATTATTATTATTATTATTATTATAATTATCATTATTATTATTATTATTGGCTACTTTTTTCATAAATTCCAGCAAGGCCACATTTGGAAATAATAAAACTTCTTTCACAGCACTGACAATTGTTAATAGTAGGCTAAATTTCAACAGTGCCTCCACAACCTTTGTGAAGGTGCAGTCCTTGATGATGCTGCTATATTATGTGATGCATGTGAATATTGGTGTCACATTTCATGTGTGAGTATTTCACCAAGCTCATACCAATGTCTTGCTAATAAATTGACGAGCTTCTCTTGGATTGGTATCAAATGTGGTTTGTCAAACGTTGGTTCCACTACACACCTCACAAAAAGTAACTAACCACTTTTAGGATCATAGCTCAAATATGGTGTGCTGTATCAAACAACTTTTAACAGAATTTGAACGAAAATTTAATTCCAATATTTAGACACTTAATTTGTTGAATTTGAATAAAGAATGTTAGCACAATGGCGATTCATATGCTAATACCCCGAAAAATAAAAGTTCCAGCAATCCTATCTATGGTAGTCGCTATTCACAGACTGGATTTCTGGATGTCAACTTCATCTCTTTGTTTTTGAACAAGAGGGTGTAAACAAAAACACAGAGGTGGTCTATAATATCCGTCAAAACATATGCTGATCAAAGTCATTTCAAATGCATGAGGCAATGTATCTACGGTGGGATGCCATCTCTCAATTTCAGACAACCTAGGCCTTCTTTTGAACACTGACAGTTTTTCTTGCCGGACATCCATTGCCTCATGTCATCTCTCATTTTCAGACAACCTCGGCATCCTTTTGATTGCTGACATTTTCCCTTGCTGGACATCCATTGCCTCATGCATTTGGAATGACTTTGATCGGCACATGTTTTGACCACCTCTGTGTTTTTGTTTATACCCTTTTGTCCGCCAGAGAGATGAAGATGACAGCCAGAAATCCATTCTGTGAATAAAGACTGCCATAGTATAGGGATTGCTGCAACTTTTATTTTGACGATATTTGCATATGAATCACCATTGTGCTCACATTCTTTATTCAAATTCAACAAATGAAGTGTCAAAATATTAGGAAATAAATTTTCTTGAAAAATATGTTGAAAGTTGTCCGATACAACACACCATATTTGAGCTATGATCCAAAGACAAAGTGGTGAGTTACTTTTTGTGAGGTGTATACTTCTCTCCAGGTCCTGGACTTAACACACTCAAATAGCTTCCATTGAGCTCTTCTCAAAGTGAGGCAAATGATTCTGAATGTAGCCCTGAGCCTACCTTTCTAAATCTACATAAACGTCCAGACCTGCTCGCCAGAGCCGATCACGTTTCTCTGGTCATAAATTGCAGTGGGTTGAAAAGTGGGACTATAA
>JAPZVO010000237.1:0-57210 GCA_029962745.1 Echinometra lucunter | reverse complement strand
TAGAAAGACCTCTGCCTTTATTTTGCAGTCTAAGCTAGACTTGAATGTTTTGAATAATTGAACAAAACCAGAGACTGGATGTAGACCTATTCGTAATAAATTACAGGTTAATCTTTGAAATTGATTTCACCATTGCTTAGCTATATCTTTTAAGTTGAAGTGTACTAGACCTCTCTTGGAAATTCACAAACCGTAGGCTGGTTGATTGTGCTTTGTCTTCTGAATCCTTTGATGGATTGTTGAGTGATTGAACCATATCTTCAAACATTTATGGCCTCTAAAACACGACAATTAACCAGTTTTCCTACAAGTCTCTTCATAATAGAGTAATCTACCCAAAAGTCCCTCTTTTTTCAAAAATGCATTACACATGCATTTATTAATTTCTTTGATTTCCAGGCAATGATACAACATACAAACCAAGGAAACTCCACTGACTAGTGCAATTGATTCAGAAAGCATCACTGCCATTATGCAAAGCATCTTCATGTGCAGTTTTACTATCTAGAATTTTACATGATTAATGATCATCTGTCTAGGCGTCTTGGTTCTATGTCGTTGTGCAACAGATCTCATGTGGAACGCAAAATGGAAAATCGTTGAAAATCATAATTTTCAAACACTGATTGATAATTTCATGGGTCGCATGTAGACCTAGTAACTTGATGGCTTTCGTGACATGATATTTGATAAAAATTCTATTCCAATGTCAAAATAGATATTTTTATTTTATATTTTTGCATTTTGTATAGCGTACGCATTCTTACGCACAGCAGGATTAAACTTAAAGTGATGCTCTTTTGACTGTTATATCAGAAATGTATGGTTTTATTAAGATAATTGATTTTAAAGAATGCATCAATATTTTCATTGCACATTGTAAAATTTGGTATTTGTACAAACAAACATTAAGATATTCTAAGAATTCTAGGAAGTGAGGAGACATGATAGACTTGATAGTCTAGTGACAAACTCCATATTTCATATTGAATATATGGCCTAGATATCCTGGGCAGTGATTTGTGAGAATAATACATGGGTTATTGAAAATTATTTTTGAATTTGATATTACAATCTCTTGCATTTTGTCATTCAGATAATCAAATTTTGAAATGTAACATGGGAAAAGAATCATGGAATCAACAGAAGTTGTGCGTTTGAACTTTGTAGTGAGAGAGAGCAAGAAAGTGCAGGAGAAGAAGAGGGAGAAACGGGAACAGAGAGAAAGAGCGCTGGAGGGAGTAGAGAGCAAGAAAGATTGCATGTCGAAGGGAGATAGAGGCAAGAGACAGATACAGGTTGGCTGTGCCAGGGATTTAGATAGGGGAAGGGGCCTGGCAAGATGACCCCAAATTATTTTTTTTTTATCAGGGCTGTTATATAGTTAGATGACCCTGCCCTCTCTTCCTCTTCCTTGTTCTTCTATTGATCACTTGAGAAATCATAGAAAAACACTGCCCCCATCCCTTCTCCCACCCAGCCCACATTCTTAATCCTTAATTACTGCCGCCCCTGGACAGATGGAAGGACAGTCTGAAGGTGCGAGATTACTTTGGATTTGGACATAAGCATGTTTGAAACATTTAGATGGCGGGGAGGGGGGGGGGAGAGAGGTTGCCATCTTTGATTTTTCAAGTGATGAAAAATGAGCTTAAGAAAGAGTGATGAAAGGAGATGGGTGAGAGACAGATGGAAGGACAGTCTAAGAGATGTTGCTAGAATCAGGGGCAGCACTGGTGGGGGGAGGAGGCACCGATGCCCTCCCCATGATGAGATTTTAAAAAACCAAGAGAATGGGTCTTAATTTTTTAAATCACATGAAAAATTATGGGGAGTTAAAAACTAAAAGAATTGGTCTTGCAATTAATGGCCTTATAATAATTTTTTTGTTTGAAAAGTAAACAAACTCCCATATTGCCCCCCCCCCCAAAAAAAAAAAAACATAAATGCCCTCAAATCGTTGAAATGGCTTGGACGGATAGACATTCTTGTTGTTTTTGGATACATGCTTTTGCTTCTGCTCATCCGCTGGCATTGTGTTTGGAGACGAATGAACCTTACTGCATAGATGAATTTGATTTCTCAAATGAAACCCTCTAACTCATTACGGCCATATACGGGGGGGGGGGGGGGGGGGGGGCGAGCAGCCTTCCAAAGAAAACAGATGATTCACTGGGTTATACGATATTAATAAGAATGTGCATGCCAGAGGCATGAAGTGCATAAATTACACATATAACTGAACCCCCCCCCCCCCCCCAGTTAGAAATTACTATAAATTAAACTTTGCCACCCAAACCGATTCTAAACCATAGTCTACTATATTTTTTCAGCCTTCGAGGGGAACTTCGGCGCTCCTAGCCTGGATGGAAGCGAACATTACTGCTCCTGCACTGCCAGAGTTTCGTGGCAGCCTCCCGGGCCGGCCCGGCCGAGGTAGTATAAACGAACTGCCAGTGCCAGTGCCAGTGTAACTGTCATTTGTTAGATCTAAAGTTACTGAGCTGTGCCGGCCGTATCAGAGATTTCAAGAGCTTCTGGAAGCGAACCAGGCTGCCGTGAACCATACCTACAAATATCACTTTTATTTTGAAAGCTTCTCCATAGCAGACTTTCCTATTTCAACAGTTAGACGGATTTTTTGTCTTGATCTAGAGCGCAGATTCGACGGAGATATGATTCAATCGCCCGAGCTTGCGCTTGCGCATAAAATGTAAACAAATACGGGTGATAGCGCTGGCGCGGTGTATATTTCCAGGATTTTGGTACTTTTGACCTAAGGCCGGTTTTGCTTGGGGGTCACAGCGCATGCGCAGACGTTAACCCCGAACTGGCTTATTGTGCCCGCCCCCGACCTTTAACAATAAATCACAGTGTATGTACCAATCATCATTATATGGAAAGTGCTTTTGTTTTGTTTTGTTTTATTTTTGTTTTGGGGTTTTTTTATGGGTTTTTTTTTTCCCTCGCCAAAATAGAATTAACATCACCTGAACCGGCAGCATCAGAACCTTGCAGTTTATGCTTCCAATATCAAAAGAGAAGTGTTTTTACTTCGCTCATTCGCTACGCTCGCTCGCCAAATAGAATTGACATCGCCTTAAGCAAAATTGTTCCCGCCCAGTCCTACAACTCAGTTTATGGTCCAAACATCATTACAAGAAAAGTTTTATTTTTTTCGCTCGCTCGCGCTCGCTCGCCAAATTGGAATTAATGTCGATCGCCTCAATCATAATTGTGCCCACCCCCGACCTTTAACAATAAATCAAACTTTATAGTTTATGTACCAATTATTAATTATCAAAAGGGAAGTGGGGTTTTTTTTTTTTTGCTAGCTCGTTACGCTCGCTCGCCGAAATTAAATGAAAATCGCTTTAAGCACGATAGTGCCTGCCCCAAACCTGCGACAACAAAACCCATGCAGTTTGCCCTGCCAATTTTTAAAGAGATGTTTTTTTTTTCACTCACTCACTACTCTCGCTCGCTAAAAATGAAATTAACATTGACTTAAATATGGTTGTGACCGCCCCGCCTCGGTCGCTTGCCCCCCCCCCCCCCTTTTGACGTTGTATGCTAGGTACAGCACTGCTTACAGCTCATGCGAGAGCCGATGTTTGCTAATAACGATTCACAAATGTTTAGGGTTTCGAGGGAGTTAGCGTACATAACTATACCTGTATATGGTGACACCCACAGAAACTAACCTTATTCATTGCCGTACAAAACATGAAGAAGGAGCCCCTCGACACCATAGGTGCAAATCTACATTTCTTTCGGAAATTTAGAAACTTCAGCCATTATAATGTTTTGTATGGACTTAAAAATCCCAGAATGCCCCCCCCCCTCACGAGACCAAGTGCCAGATACGCCACTGCATTACGTGCCAATATTTGACTTGCATGATTTCAAACCCCCCCCCCCCCCCATCCGCGCCTGCTTGTGGACTTCATCTTCAATTTGCTTTCTTTCGTTACCACGTATAAGAGGCTCAGTATAGACCAATTTCACCTCCGGTTTATGTATTTGGCCCTCTATCGGCGACGCCATTGCTGCCGTGGGCAAGCGCGCTGACTGCGATTGGCTCTGTGTACAAAATGAATGTAAGATATGAGATATGCCCTAATATTGTTCCATTTACTTTATTCTAGATCAATAAAATAAAGCACGGATACATGGGTACATGAGGTAAGACAATGGCCATATCTGACAGATGAAGGTGTGATGTATTTTTTGTACTTTCGATAGTTCTTCAACTTAGTTTTGTCAGTATAAGTTAGATTGCAGCATAGAAGCCGTAGTAAACGGGAGCCCTCAATCTTACCCTGTTTACAAAGTCATGTTTTCACTCATTAAATTTTACGCCAAAGTACATAATGATAATGTTTCTTGACTTCAAAGTCCTTTCTGTTGATATTTTTACCCACTGGCGACTGATTCCTTCGCACTGCTTACGGAAACCTGTGTAGGGAGTACGGCTTCTCACACAAACAGGCTTCATGCGTCAAATGCTAGTGAATTTCGCACTCAGTTAGCTTCCAATTTTTAAACTTTCTCCAATTCATGTGGCATTCGAGCACCGCACAGCTGCGACCTGAACTTCCCTGACAATTTCTCATTGCAAATATTAAAAGAAATCTGCATATATCGGTCAAAATAGACAAAAAAATCGAACGAATGTACATAACGCGCTATTGACTTGTGTACTATAAAAGTTGGAGCGCCCACCGCACTATGTCGAACTGTGTCGAACAGTCTGCTGCCCTCTTGCGTTGTGAAATTGGTCTATAGTTTAACTGTGTAATGTACTTCGTGCATGCGCATCAATGCCCTAATTACCATATAAAACTATGCGCGTTTCATGGCACATTTTCATGTTTTGGTTCAAAACATATAGAAAATGCTATATTGCAAAAAACGTAATAATAATAATAATAATAATACTCAGTTTTTATATAGCGCAAATTACAATTAAGTCTCTAAGCGCTATGGAAAAGAAGAAAAGCAAGAAGTGAGCATAGAAGAAATGAAATAGTACATGTGATACAGAACATAGCAGCATGCAAAATAAGAGGAAAAATTACAAATACATGACATTATATAAGGCTAAGATATTATGTTGCGAAAAGATACGATTTTAACCTGGACTTAAACTGATCAAGAGACGAACATTCTTTGACATCACTTGGGAGTTTATTCCATAGTTGAGGGACTGCATGTTGAAATGCTCTATGCCCATATGATATTGTGGATACCGTAGGGGGGACTAACAATTGTTTGGAACTGGAGCGTAATTGCCTAATTGGATGATACTCTTTGAGAAGCTGTTGTAAATACAGAGGAGCTAATTTATGCTGACATTTGAATGCTATTACAAGAAGTTTAAACGTAGTATTAACATTGTAAATTGCTATTTTTGTAGGCTTGTAAAACCGTAAAAACTCAAGAACTTCAGGGCCGGAGGTGCCTGAACACTTCCGTTAGGGGCCCTACAGCCCCTGGACTCTGTTTGTTTCGGTGTCAGCCCCCCCGCCCCCCCCCCCCCCCCCCCCCCCCCAAAAAAAAAAAAAAAAAAGCGTTCCGCGATCTCTTCTCCATCGGTACCTAACGTGTGGAGATAGGGTGGGGTGGGGCAGTATAGATCCAATTTTCAAAAGTCATAATTCCCCCTCCTTCCCCTTCAAAAATGCTTGAAAATGTGACTTTCTGCCGATTTATAATGTTTGGAAACAACGTCCATAGTATAATATATCAAATTACCTTTCCTATAAAGTATGTTTCCAAAAATCATCACAAAGTTACATTTTAACCCACTTTTTGGACTGGCTGGCAACGGACTATGTACCCGTACAAATTCTAAAATTCTAACATTCGGGATGAATTAATAACAGAAAACAAAGCAAAACAAAAATCAAGCAGGATGTTATCGGAATGGGTTCCAGGAGGAATCGGGGTTGTCAGTTTGATGTCGGGCATGCAACGGTTCCCGACAATACCATTCAGAAAAAATTTGAATCGGTCTGAGGTCGGTCTGGTCGGTGTGACTGCAACATTAGGGACAATATTGCACTAATCAAAGATGAGTGGCCAATATTGCACTCATCGATGATTCACGGAAATTCCCTAATTCGTGCAATATTAACGGTATCCCATTTAGTGCCACCCAAAATAATATAAGTATGCCGGTCCCTTTTATAATACTCTGTTTGCACTTTCTTGCTGTCATTTTCTGTCTTGTTCCATGTTCATTTGGCATTAGGGCTTTACGCAAGTGAAGAAATTAAAGGTAATCACGGTTCCGATATGCATGGATGGAAAAAGTATAATCATGATAATGATGACATAGTCTTATTTTTGGACTAAGTAATTAATCCACATTATTTATCCTTCATTTATCCTTCAGATAATAAACTTCTGCGATAATGACGCAAATGATCCTGGCAACCTTCATAATAGTGAAGCGCCCAATAAACACAATCGTCTTTGTTACTCAAGGAGTGCGTGGGAGGTCATGAGGGAACACGATGATTTTAGAGGTAATTTCTTTCACATACCGCATGTCAAAATTCTAAGCCTTAATCTTTAGCATGAAATTTACTACAGACTGACGAGCTGTATAGTATACAAATGATGCATGTGCATGAGTTTATTATACGATCTATCCGCACGAAGCCGTTAGGCTGAGTGCGATAGATGCAAACAGCCTTAACCAGAGTTAACGAGAGCGGATAGATCGTATAATGAACGAATGAAGACATGCATCATTAATTTTGTTTAATGCAACGACTCTTCTAGATCCTGTTATCTGATAAAATAAAAACCAAAAATATATTTATCCCACAAACTTCATTCCTTACTTACCCCAAACTTTTTGCACAGTCATGGAAGCCGCCATTTGCTTTCTGGTGTGACGTACTATGGGTGTACAAAAGATTAAAAGAAACACGACAACAACAAAACAAAAACAAAAAAGCGTTGTCTAAGACTGTAAACTGATTCACGCTTTTCAGAAAAAAGTGTGTAGGCTCATCCTGAATGACGCGCATCTGCGAGTGAGTTGCATAATAAAAAATAAGGCTTTTGAAATGATTCATTGCACATTATATACAAATATATATTGTAGAAGTTTGGGCCAAAAAGTAAGATTTATTTTCGTATTACTTTCTTTATTTTTCCTGATATCTAATTGCATATATCTCAATTTGACAAATATGAATACATCGACTTTTGCATTCAAACTCTTCATGTATAAACAGGAATATAGAATGGTGTCTAACTTGTTAAATCTAACTTCCTTTCTTACTCTGGGTGGCTTCTAGACCTCGGACGGCCTAACCTTGCCGGTATGCGGTAATACAAACTAAGTAGCCCGGTATGGTATTAGGCACATACCGGCTATACGCGAATAGCCTGCATGCACTCAGATTTATCAAGGCAAAAGAGATATCAATAGTATCGGCATATATCGAGCGTGGTTATCAATGAATGTGTTTATGCCCCTGAGCAAGGCGTTTTTCCTATATTGCTCTTTTATCGTAGGCCTACATCAAAACATAGACCCATGATCAAATAGATTACCAACGTGTGCATGTGTGTTTAAAAAATAATAACAATAATCAAGGCGCTTGACTGGAGACGGCAGTTTCCGATCATTATGTGAACAAGCCTCTAAATTCATTGAAATTGGTAATTTCGACAGCGTCATTAATGCCTGGTTTACATTTAGCTTACGATCAGCGTACAGAGCCCGTATCCTGCCCGTAACAGCCTATCCGCGCTGCCTCCATGCGGCGGCAGGCGGCGATCGTAAGATTTCCAAACAGATTCATCGGCTCCACAGCCTCTACGATTTTGTATCGCGAGGAGTTATACAAATTCAAAAATCGTAAGCCTGTAGCCCGTATATATCGTAGGCAGCACCGAACAATTCCCGCCCAGGCATCGCACAGAACCCTCTCGGCTTTACGAACACCGCGCATCCTCTGCACGGGCTCTGTGGGGAGGCTGCGGGGATCGCACGATTGCCGTATATCTCCTGTCAGTCTTTGTACGGGCATCCCACGGCCTGCCTCTAATGGCCAGTACAGGAAATATGGCACGATGACCGTAAATAATGTAAACACAAACGCCCTAGCCCGTAGCCACATACGATGCCCGAAAAATCGCACGGAAAAACGTAAACCGATTTATCGCACGGCGCCCGAGGGAAATGTAAACTAGGATTTACTTTGCTTATCAATCTTACGAATGTAATTGTGCACAGGTAATCTCTTTATTGGAAATAAATTCAAGATCATTACTTATATATCTATTTATTTATTCATTAAATGATTTATTTGGCCGTGTCAGTCTCACAGCCAAAGACTGCGCCAGTAGCTGGTAAAATCTGGCTTGAAAATGATTAGAAAAATGACGTGTTATGCACCACGATTATATCTCCTTTTTTTTTTTTTTTTTTTTTTTTTGTATTCATTCCCCTAGACGGTAATTCTCCGCCATCGAATCTGAGTAATAGTGATATTTTGCCATCATTCACCTTGGCTCAATCTCGAGACGTCGGTGATTGTCGGGTAGTCTTGGTTATTGATACATCAGGCAGCATGAGGGTAAGTTCCCACATCGCAAAATTAAGAAATGACAAATTGCATATTTCTATTCATAAACATCAGTCCTACCAATACCCCTATACGAGCGAAACTGAATTTCCCCCTGCTGGAAGAAAACGCAAAGACAGGTAGAATTTGCCAAATCTGTCAACCTAGTCTATATTTTCCGGCTACGTAGCTCATGCCCGTATCCTACACACACGCAGTACGTATGGGTGCATGCATACTGCAGGCCTGCGCCAGCATGCCAACCCAAGGAGTAGTTATGAGGAACCCACTCCCCCCATTTTCTTCGTGGAACCACTGTTCATCATTCATTTCACGGATTATCTCTTGGAATTTGGAATATATAGATGCCTTTATTCGCGTATTTACGCGTGTTGGAACAGTTTTGAGGATACATGCAGAAAAACTGCCCCTTACAACGTACATTAGATGATGCGAAACACATGCCTAGCGTGCTAATTGGGATGGAAGTGAGACATTTTGTTTTGTTTTTGTTCAATCCGGATGATCAATAGGAGAACAGTGCCTGTAGATTGGTGATGTGGATAACAGTTACGAGAACATAACAATAGCTCCATTATTATACTAATCATAAATCACAAAAACATAAAATTCGGGGAACTGATCAGTTCCCCGAATTTCATGCTTCTGTGACTAAGAGTAGTATAACCAGGGACCACGGAGCTAATTAGCTCCATGGTATAATGCCGGTGATAAAGACATGCGAACAGATAATTTAGCACATTTCATGCATTTGGTCATATTTCCAAAGATATCATGAAATTGGCCTAATTGCAGAATGCTCTACCATTTTCTAATGAAATGCATGCATGTATGCCTTGTTCTAAAATGAGTGAAAACATGGAGAACGAGTATGGGCCAATGGTACTCTCCAGTTGTTCCACTATTTCATACGTGAGTAGCTGTACTTGATGAATATGATGACAGGTAAAGGGAGCTTGGTTTGAGATCAATATACCATCCATTACATTTTCAAAACGATATACAGACTCGGCAACTTCCTTTGTGATATTATGTACCCCCTTTTTCACTGACCATTATTATATACTCATATAACTAGATTGCTTAGTTCGTGCATCGTGATCTCAATGATCTTATCGGGGGTATATTCCTGCTCTGCCTTTCAAAAATGTACATTAGGACATACGATTTCTTTCTTTCTTTCTTTCTTTCTTGTACTCGGAGGAATGAAAACATTTTTATGAACAAGTGTGATGGAGAGAAATGTCACCATGACTTCGGGGTGATAAGGTTAGGGGGTTTCCAGGTAATCTGTGCGCGAAGATTGCATTACGTAAGTCTCTAGTCCACTGAACCAACGACTGCAGGATGTGTGTGTGTGTGTGTGTGTGTGTGTGTGTGTGTGTGTGTGTAAGTATGTCTATGATTGCGAAGCGGATAAACTCTTTGTGCGTAGGTAACTACGTGTGTACGGTATAGACCAGGTGCTAAGCTCGCAAAAGTCTGCAAGACGAGAGTAGAGACGTGCTGCTGGGAGCTGTTAATTCGTGCATATAGGGGAAATGATATTTCGCTCACATAGGGGTATTGCTAGGACTAAAAATGATGAAATAAACAATATTGATAAAGAAGAAGCCTAGCCAGGTAACACTGGTTTACTACGAAACATTTCTTTTGTTGCTGCTTTTTCCTGCATATTTTTGTCCTGTTTTGTTTGTTGTTATTGATTTGTGATTTATTTATGCTCCTTGAATAATAAGCTAAAAACGTGCATAGGGCCTACTCCTGTCCAGACTGAGGTATATGCATGAAAAGTAACGAAAGCTGTAAGTTGGTAACACGTTAATATTCATTTCTTTTTTATTCCCTTTTTATTGTGTAATGGAAATATTGTATTTTTGTTTGTTTGTTTGTTTTAGACGAATGACAGAATTTCGAAGGCCATCAGCGCATCCACTGCTTTCGTTGATCTGGTCAATGAAGGAACGTGGGTTGGAATAGTGACTTTCACGTCCCATTTCGAAATTATGCATCGGTTGGTCCAGGTGAACACAGAAGCTGATAGATCTTCCTTGAGGGACAAATTAGGCCTTCGGGCAACTGGAGGCACTTGCATTGGATGTGGCTTAGAGGGTGGACGTCAGGTATTTATACTGTTCACAATTTTATTTTACCACTTACCATTAATTTATCAGTGTATTTTCCTCACTCACTTTAGATTTAACAGCGTTTATAATCACAATCATATGGTCAGAAATATTTCCTTTTTTTGATGATCAAATTCCAGTTTAACCAATATTTTTCTAAACGTGAAATTTGTTAACAATAGTGAGCCCATACGTTGCAACTAAAATGAAGTTTTCCCCTGAAACGTATCAAAGCTTTCGTGGCACTTCAACACAAATGTCACTTTTCGTGAACCCTTGTTTGTATGGGGATATGATATCATGTACGAGGTGGCATTTTTTCACCAAACGTGCTCTTTTCATGATAAGATACTTTAATTTTCACCTGTGGCTCGCTATGTGATCCTATAATAATGATGATAATGATAATGATATTAGTAATAATAATAATGATGATAATAATAATATTTGTTATGATAGTGATGATGATACCAGTATACCAGTATATGATTACATGAAAAATAATAATAAAAATAATAACAACAATGTTAATGATAATAGTAGTAGCAATAGTAGAAATAACAATGATAATAATAGTAATATTGTTATGTTGTTATTGAAGAACACTGAAAGCATGTTTTAAAATGATATACAATTCAGTAGTTAAATAACGGGCTTTTCAAGCGCTCATATCCACTACCACTAAGCAAGATGTTCCAGGCGTTCCAATATTCTCGCTCTAAGCGGCTAATATCGAATTCTGCAACTTCATTAAATCAGTCTCAAGGGCCCAAGGGGCACATCTGCACATTTTTTGCAATAAACGTTGTACTTTCTACTTCTACCCTCCTTTTGGGATTCAAACATTAAAATGGGTCCTAAGTGTAGGATTGACGCTTTCGTTGAGAACTCCAACATTGAACGTTTCCTGTTATGGACGGTTCGTCATATTCATTGCAGGGATGTCAGTCCATTTTATATCTTTGGTTGGGGACAATCTAAAAAAACGGTCCTCGGCTTAAAACGGGGGGGGGGGGGGGGATGCATCAAAAAAGGGTCCATAGCTAAAATTTTTCGGTAACATACTCTTTTGTGCCGCCTGCCCTAAAAAAATTTGGGACGTGTCACCCTACCCCCCCCCCCCCCCCTCCCTGACTGATGCCCATGATTCATTGTGGTAATCAAACATAGCCTATCAAAATCTCGTTGACATTCAGGTGCTTTTAGAACATCCATCAACAAACCTTGCTGGAGGAGATATCCTTTTGATGACTGATGGAGAAGATGGTGACTTTGCTGATCACCCGATCCGACAGATTCTGGTGGTAGATGGTGTGAGGATTAACACAATCCCAATAGGGGTAGATGCATACGGCGAACTGAACACTGTATCTTCTGAGACTGGTACTGCATAGTACTACTAGTAGAGCGGCATAGCTGAAAAAAATTGTGCACTTTTCCGTAAAAGCACCACATTTTGCACATTGGTGAAATAACCCACACCAATCAATTCTCATATGTACGGAAGCTTTAAAGTTCCATCTACTTGACGACATGGCGAGATATTTTATCTCGCCATGTCGACTTAATAGCCTTATCATGTCAACATGACGACATAAGGTATCTTGCCAAGTCGACTTATAAAAAGTTGTATGTCGACATGGCGAGATATGTTATCTTACCAAGTCGACTTATAAAAAGTTATTTGTGGTCATGGCGACATAAAGTATCTTGCCAAGTTGACTTCCTCAAAAGTAAATGGCGAGATTTAATTAATGTCCACAGCGTACGCCCACGTAGAATTATAGTAGCAGACGTTGACGTCCTATTACGTAAGGAAGCTTTAAACTTTTTGTAAGTCGACTTGGCAAGATAACCTATCGCGCCATGTCGACATGTAACGTTTTATAAGTCGACTTGGCAAGATAACGTATCTCGTCATGTCGACATGTAACTTTTTATAAGACGACTTGGCAAGATAACGTATCTCGCCAAGTCGACATACAACTTTTTATAAGTCGACTTGGCAAGATACCTTACGTTGCCATGTCGACATAATAAGGCGATTAAGTCGACATGGAAAGATAAAATATCTCGCCATGTCAACATGATAAAGCTATTAAGTCGACATGGAAAGATAAAATATCTCGGCACCACGTCAAGTAGATGGCACTTTAAAGTTTCCGTACATATGGAAGCACTTCCACAAATAATTTTATTGGGCAATTTTGCATGATATTATGATTTTATTATTACCTCGATGATAAACTATTTCGTCCGTCAAAAGTTCGAACCTGCCTCTGCGTCGTACCCTGCCGTAGAGGTCAATTTAAAAGCTCTTCTCTTCAGAACATGAAATGTTTGCCGATATTTCACAGACGAGTTTATTGTGGTGGAATTTGAGCAGTTTTACTCAATAATGCAGCTCGCCGGAACTGTAAAGATGTGGGAAAACTATTCTGTAACCTTTTAACAACGGCACAGTGTGGGCCGACCCATCATGGCACCGAAATCAGGGGGGGGGGGGGGGGGGGTATTAGCAGACGAAAACTCAAGAGGAAAACAAATAATCGAGGGGAGGGAGTATTGCCTTCCTTCTTCTTTTGACTGCTCTTTTTTTTCCATTTTCATTCACCATTGATTAAAGGCATTGGCTAACTTTGTGAGCAGCTGATTTAAAAAATTCTCAAACTAAGATGAAACATGTGTATGAGTACTTGTATTTATACTCAAAAACCCTGAAACCAACCATAATTTGGGAGGAAAAGCTGTAAGTTAGACGGAAACCGCGATTTTATTAGCTTTCGTCTCGAGAGACACTGAACTAAGAGGACCGTTTGCGTGAATTCAAAAATACCGTTACTCGCCTTCCGCCGGGTGATACGTCAATACACACAGTGCGGTCCGTTGAGTCATGTGCGCATGCGCACTCCTTACGTTGGGTCTATGCAACCGACCCTCGTATATTTTCAAACATTGGTTCACATTTCTAATATTTAAAAATACTTCCCGTGGATATTATGCTCTGAAACTTTCACACTGGTATTTTTACACTATAACCCTTATGTTTATCCCATTTTCAAGTAACAAAACAAGATTTTTTTAAAATCCTAACAATGTTAGCCAATGCCTTTGAGGGAGGGGGTGTATGCAAAGTAAACTGCATTTCCAGCATGGTAAGGAGCCTATTGCTCTGACTATCATGGATTTGGCAGGCTTTAACATCATAACGACAAACATCATCGGTAATCGGTACAATACTGTTTCGAGGAGGGGGGGGGGGTGTTCAAAATCTTGTGCAGATTTTTTTTTTTTTTTTTTTTTTTTTTGCGCCAACTCACACAAGAGTACATCCTCACCCACCGCACACACAACCGCAGGCCCGCACACATACTCTCCCATTCTATATATCTGCGTGTTTTCAAGAGCATTTCAAATTGAAATTTTATTACTATATAACCATCGTTTATGAAAGATTTATGAAAACTTCAGCATCTGATTAATTAAAATCATATTTCTTCTTTGAAAAGTGATGTGTGGGGTATATTTCTATTTCAATTACGTTTTAAATGAATGAATGAATAGGGCTATTAGGCCTATATGGTCACATGACCCTGCCTTTTATTCCCCATTTTCTGCTTTCTTCTTATTCCTTGTTTTAAATTTTGTATAAAATGGACTTTTACTTTTCATTACTATCCCTCCACGTGTTCCCCTTTACTGTTCTTGCCCCTCCCCGCAGCGAATTTTTTTTTCCTACGACATTTTCGCTCCTTGCGCGTGCGCAGTGCACATGGTCATTCTCCGCAACTTCATAAATATTCATATGTTCTTTATTGTGCCATTGATCAACGCATGCGCACATGGTCATTCTCTGAGACGACCTCACAAAATATTCGTAGGTGGGCATTATTATAACGTAGCCCACCTACGAATATTTTGTGAGGTCGTCTCAGAGAATGACCATGTGCTCCTCTATTAAATTCTGTCTGTGATGAGATTTGTGCGCGTGCAAACATTAACTCAAAGTTAAATTTCTTTTTGAAGTATCACTTTGATACTTTTATTCTTAAGAATTAACGGCCGACTTTAGTTTTTAGAATAATTAGAAATGCAGTCATGTACAATATGAGAAAGTTTCGCACTGGGTAGAATTTGTAAAGTATGGTGATTGGTTTACTCACCCTAAGATGGATGAAAAGTAGAATTACGAACACCAACCTCAAATAGGATTAATATCGTTTTCAATTTCTGTCACTTTCCTTTTGCACTCGTTATGTCTTCCCACTCCCCTGGCTCTCCTCCCCCCCCCCCTCTCTCTCTCTCTCTCTCTCTCTCTCTATTTCTCTGACCCTCTTTGTATTTTTTAATCAAACCACTGAATTATTGATGAAATGATTGAAACATTTGTTTTCATTGTTATTTGTAATCTACATTTTTCAAAACCACCTTTTATGAATCAGCAAAGGGAACCCAGGTTACATGTTCTTATCGTGGTCAACATAAAATATGTTTGATATTGCGACAACAAAACCTAACATGTAGATCGTCACTTGCATATATATATATATATATATATATATATATATATATATATGAGCTGAAACCACTTCCACCCGAATAACAAAATATGATATACAGTTAATATATAAATATACAAATGTTATATGGAACTAGATAGATTCTAGACTGGAGCAGTCAGAATTACTGCCTCTGCCCTGTTACGAATTAAGAATGGTGATTTTTGACCTATGACCTCTCGACGTTTCTGGTTCTTTATTCCGTTCCACTAATCATCAATGATGGTTCTCTGTAATCAACAATGAAACAACAATAATAAACACATTATAACAATTTGCATAACCGATGAACACTTGCACTTTATAGGTAATGAGGATGGCAGTAACCGCATTGAATATACACATGTATGCATCAATTTACTACAGTCCAAAATGTATGATATAAATCAGAAATATATGTTAAGCCTTAAACTTATCCTTAATGAAGCTTTTAGCAAATACACTAATATTGACGTAAAATGATTAAAATAATCATATCCAGTCAACGTATACCAAAGCCAAATTTACATAACCATAACGTTACTCAGTCTGCTTTATTAATAATCCTTGGACAGCCTAACTAAATAAATGTTAGCTTTATGTGCATAATCACATATGTTTACGGATAATGATGCCCTTGTACCTCTGTCACCTTTAATGCTTTATGATACAATATCTATCCTAAGCACACTATATACACTATTTACACCTTCTGTTGATCCTTATACACTGGTATAGGTCCTACTTAATACATCTTACTGAAAGGAACTATAAATGGCAACAGCTAACTATTTACAACAACCAATAACTCAATCATTGTATCAGTTTCTGGATAGTTTCTTAGTTCCTAGTCCATTATTACTTCAACAAACACGCCCTTATTGTGCAAGTAGGCCTAAAAATGCACTGTATGACACCATTCAGCCTGTACCCTCGAGCTGATCATTCAAAAAGGGCTTCATTTACACAGACTCCAATATTATTCATAACAACATTTCCTACATTACTTAAGCTGTACAATAATTACGGGGGCTTCCAACACATCATTTAATTTGTGCACAAAATCGGACGCGAATTTTTTTTTTTCCTACGACATTTTCGCTCCTTGTGCGTGCGCAGATGGTCATTTTCCGAGAGCTCATGAATATTCATATATACGTCCCGAGACCATTAATCAGGCCATTCTCCGCGCGCGACTTCATAAATCAGGATCGCGCGCTGGCGCTGGTCCGGTTTTGTGCACAAATTAAATGATGTGTTGGAAGCCCCCGTAATTATTGTATAGCTTAAGTAATGTAGGAAATGTTGTTATGAATAATATTGGAGTCTGTGTAAATGAAGCCCTTTTTGAATGATCAGCTCGAGTGTGCAGGCTGAATGGTGTCATACAGTGCATTTTTAGGCCTACTTGCACAATAAGGGCGTGTTTGTTGAAGTAATAATGGACTAGGAACTAAGAAACCATCCAGAAACTGATACAATGATTGAGTTATTGGTTGTTGTAAATAGTTAGCTGTTGCCATTTATAGTTCCTTTCAGTAAGATGTATTAAGTAGGACCTATACCAGTGTATAAGGATCAACAGGAGGTGTAAATAGTGTATATAGTGTGCTTAGGATAGATATTGTATCATAAAGCATTAAATGTGACAGAGGTACAAGGGCATCATTATCCGTAAACATATGTGATTATGCACATAAAGCTAACATTTATTTAGTTAGGCTGTCCAAGGATTATTAATAAAGCAGACTGAGTAACGTTATGGTTATATAAATTAGGTTTTGGTATACGTTGACTGGATATGATTATTTTAATCATTTTACGTCAATATTAGTGTATTTGCTAAAAGCTTCATTAAGGATAAGTTGAAGGCTTAACATATATTTCTGATTTATATCATACATTTCGGACTGTAGTAAATTGATGCATACATGTGTATATTCAATGCGGTTACTGCCATCCTCATTACCTATATAGTGCAAGTGTTCATCGGTTATGCAAATTGTTATAATGTGTTTATTATTGTTGTTTCATTGTTGATTACAGAGAACCGTCATTGATGATAGTGGAACGGAATAAAGAACCAGAAACGTCGAGAGGTCATAGGTCAAAGATCACCATTCTTATCTCGTAACAGGGCAGAGGCATTAATTCTGACTGCTCCAGTCGAGAATCTATCTAGTTCCATATAACATTTGTATATTTATATGTTAACTGTATATCATATTTTGTTATTCGGGTGGAAGTGGTTTTAGCTCATATATATATATGCAAGTGACGATCTACATGTTAGATTTTGTTGTCACAATATCAAACATATTTTATGTTGACCACGATAAGAACATGTAACCTGGGTTCCCTTTGCTGATTCATAAAAGGTGGTTTTGAAAAATGTAGATTACAAATAACAATGAAAACAAATGTTTCAATCATTTCATCAATAATTCAGTGGTTTGATTAAAAAATACAAAGAGGGCCAGAGAAATAGAGAGAGAGAGATAGAGAGGGGGGGGGGGGGCGAGGAGGGCCAGGGGAGTGGGAAAACATAACGAGTGCAAAAGGAAAGTGACATAAATTTGAAAACAAGATTAATCCTAATTGAGGTTGGTGTTCGTAATTCTACTTTTCAACCATCTTAGGGTGAGTAAACCAATCACCATACTTTACAAATTCTACCCAGTGCGAAACTTTCTCACATAGTACATGACTGCATTTCTAATTATTCTAAAAACTAAAGTCGGCCGTTAATTCTTAAGAATAAAAGTATCAAAGTGATACTTCAAAAAGAAATTCAACTTTGAGTTAATGTTTGCACGCGCACAAATCTCATCACAGACAGAATTTAATAGAGGAGCACATGGTCATTCTCTGAGACGACCTCACAAAATATTCGTAGGTGGGCTACGTTATAATAATGCCCACCTACGAATATTTTGTGAGGTCGTCTCAGAGAATGACCATGTGCGCATGCGTTGATCAATGGCACAATAAAGAACATATGAATATTTATGAAGTCGCGGAGAATGACCATGTGCACTGCGCACATGCAAGGAGCGAAAATGTCGTAGGAAAAAAAAAAATCGCAAACCGGACCAGCGCCAGCGCGCGATCCTGATTTATGAAGTCGCGCGCGGAGAATGGCCTGATTAATGGTCTCGGGACGTATAAAAGAATATTCATGAGCTCTCGGAAAATGACCATGTGCGCACGCGCAAGGAGCGAAAATGTCGTAGGAAAAAAATTTCGCCTCCCGGCATCCCCTCCCTATTGCTATTATAATTATATGTCCCTACTTTTTCTCCGGAATCAGCAACAAGACTAGTGTTTGTCCATGTTAGAAGTGATAGCAAGTCTTCAAACGAATGCCTTTACATGCAAATATAGATTGTTTTATAAACAACAAAGATTCGAAAGAATGATACTAAACGTCAGTTTTAGCCTTTAAGTATTTCTGTACCGACACCCGCTATGCACGACCAATATGTACCTCTTTGTTGCACTGCTAACAATGGATATTTGGGGCATTACGGCAGGGTACGAATAAGCAGATGAGCGTGTTTCTGCCTGGGGAATCTAAAAATCCTCAAAATAATCGCTTTAAAGGTATTCTTGAAAATGTTTCCATATCTAATAAGTTTCGATATGTATCATTTAACACCTGCACCACCATGCCAATTATGATGCTTTTGGACAAAATTCTGCCAAACATCGGAGCTATGCCACTCTACCATACCGATGCTGTTTAAACTTTATCCTTGGAGTCTTTGAATTTCTAAATGCTAAGGTTGCGGGCATTTTAATTGACTTTGAAAGCTGTCCTTTGTTTCAATAGACATGATAGAAATTGAAACGAGAGGCTAACCTGACAAAGAGTTAAAGTTTTCCTCTCTCCGCTTCACCAGAATGAGCTTGATAGCAATAATATTAAAGGTGAAGCGATGAATATTTGGGGGAAAAAAAATGTGAATTTAGAAATATAATTCATGACCTGAAGGCTCACAGTTTCAATACAATTAGAAAAGGGAAACTGATGAATGTCATAGTGGAATAACAGACACGTATCCGTGTATTATGCCGCCGGCATTTCAAGCGCATTTAGTCGGCTAGACAGTCCCATTGAGCCAACAGTGTAACCTAGAAAAGTTCTTTCCGTTGAAGTTTTTTGGCTGATTTATGATCCTTTGTGGTCTATGAACTTTTTCAGCTTTATTGCCCAAACTGCAACTTTGAGCATTTTGAATTATTTGCATAAATCTGTATGCATACAGGATATGCAGCGCAAAGACAACTTTCGCAGAATGTTTAAACTGAACAATGTACTAATTGCGTATGTGCGATGATACGGAACTCTTAAGGTATTGTATAAAAAAGTATGGTACAAAATTGTGAGCATGCAGGTTGACATCCTTTATATAAACTATCATGTACTGTTCAAGGTTCCATTTGTGGTACATATTCGTGTAATTTTAGCCGTAGTGATTAAATCAACGTTATATGAAAACCCTAAAACCACAAGTCTGTTTCCAATTCAAATTCGTTTTAGGTGTTTCGTAATAAATACGAATATTGCATCATAATAATGTGTATATATACTTTATCTATCAAGTTATTGTTAGAATGCTAGTGCCCCGATTATTTTCAACCACTGTGTAATTCTGTGTATAATTGCTACTTTACCCGTCTAGAACATGGCTTCAGTAAATTAAAGAGAATAGGCGTTCATTAAGAATATACCATACACACTAAGAATTAAATGTGTACAAATGGTGCAAACTTCTGAAAAACAGGTGCAATGTGCAGGAAGATTCGAAAAGGTGCAATGTTGCACCTCTTTTGTAGCGATATCAACGAAAGGGTGCAAATGTGCACCTTTTGCTAGTCTCGAACCCATGCTACCATATTACTTATTGTCTGTTATTTGTTGTGCTTTAAAGTAATCATTTAAGTTTGTCATTAAATTTGATATTTGATAGGTTATATTACGACATACTTTTGTAGTAATATGTTCATCTCTAACTTTTTAGTATCATAAATGAACTGAACTTTTGAGGACAATTTCAAACGAAAGGGGGGAAAGACTAGGCCTACATGAACGTCCCCCACAATTAATGGCCAATGAATGCGACAGAAAAATACAGTGCCGATGCTAATTCATGTGTATGCACGCACGAAATTCAAATCGAATCCTCTGTCTGGTGAGCGTTCGGCGTCAACTGTAAGAAGTGTAAACTATGATTTATATCTTATAGAATATAAACTTATTAACCTCTCTGTATCTTATGACATCATGTGTACATTGACATATATTTCGCTAACTTAAAAATTGTAGAAAAAACTCAAGCAGCTGTATATTACCCATGTCCATAACCCAGTCCCACCTGTACAATTTCGTGTAAAGTTGTACCTAAGGCCTATGTGTCAACGATAAAATGATATTTATGAGGCGTACTATGAGTAGGAGTCGCAGAGCTCAATACATATAGGCCTCTTCAGTATGGGTGTTGTTTACATGCTAATTAATGTCTGAAGAGGGGGGGGGGGGGCTTCATGCATGTTTAACAAAAGCACCAACGAAGTAACATCTGAAAACACCTGACTCGATCATTGCATAACCTATTCTTTATTTGCAAACCCCAGTTATGGCAGTTCGGGCTGACATAAACTACAGTGTTCTGAAACTGAATTTGTCTATACCCAAGAAGCTTTTGTGAGATGGTGGAGAAGCTGTTCCCCATCCTGAACTTGTTTGAGCGGTACGTAGAGGTTTATAAAGAAATATCCATTCTGAGGATTATTTTAGATATGTTTGTATGTATATATTTCTTCTTCTCTCTCCCTCTTACTCTCAGTCTCCTTCTTTTTCTTTCTCTTCTTCACTCTGTTTGCTTCATGCTTGATAACGCCTTATGGGTGTAGTCTTGTAAGTTTTGTCTTTGTAAACAGAGTTTTATTTCTTCATTTTTTGTCTTTACTTATTTAGATTCGTAAAATCATTGAGAAATCGGCATGTACACAATTAGTTCATCATATTGAATCTAATAATCTATTTGATTCTCTCCAGTCTGCCTACAGGTCAAGTCACAGTACTGAGTCAGCTCTAATTAAAGTAAAAAAAAAAATGACATTATGATTGCTCTTGACTCAGATAAGGTAGTTTTCATGGCGCTGTTAGATTTATCAGCCGCTTTTGATACAATTGATCTTAATTTTTTTTAGATCTGGTTTGTGCAAGAGAATAGGTGTTTAGATCAACAGTTTTGTCCTGGTTCCAGTGATACCACTTTGGGTGGTCTTCACAAGTTGACATTGACGGCAAATTATCACATACGACAACCCTTGAATTCGGACTCCCTCTTGGATCAATAGTCGGACCTATAGGATATTCGATATATACTCTTCCAGTTGGCGGTATTGTACGATATCATTGTACTGATTACCATTTTTCTGCTGATGACATTCAGTTATATGTTTCTTTTGATCCTAGAACCTCATGAGCTCTTGAAAGTGCACTCATCAAACTCGAAAATTGTATTTCAGATTTAAGACAGTGGATGGTAGTGAATAAGTTAAAACTAAATGATTCAAAGACCGAATTCTTTGTTGCTACTTTTGCTCACAATCTGCGCAGTCTTCCACATGTTCAGTTAGATGTTGGTGGCACACTTATTAGCCCTTCAGAAAAGATAAGAAACCTTGGTGTTATATTTGATTCTTGCATGCCCATTTCGTATCATATCTCTCACATCTGTAGCATGGTTACATTTTATTTGCAGAATATTGCTAGAATCAGAAGGTTTATTGACCAGTCTGCCTGTCAGAACGCTGTGCTTTCTTTAGTTCTGTCACGTACTGATTATTGTAATGGCCTTCTTTATACTGTTCCTTCTAATCAATTGGTCCGTGTTCAACGACTACAGAATTGGGCAGCACGATTAATACTGCAGGTTGCCAGGGATCATCCTTCTCAACCACTGTTGAGTTCACTCCACTGGCTTCCTTTGAAACAAAGAATAATTTTCGAATTACTTGTGTTTGTGTACAAAATACTTAATAACCAAGCTCCACAGTATTTGGGTAATTGTTTGAATTCATACACACCCACCAGAGCACTGAGGTCAGCCAGTGTTCCTCTTCGTCTCACATATTCACTTACTCATACATTAGCTGGTGATAGGACATTTACTGTGTCAGCTTCAAAACACTGGAATGATTTGCCACCCACAATTAGACAGTCTCCATCAATTACAACATTCAGAAAGGCATTGAAAACCCCTTTTTTATCAGTTTGTAGTTTAGGATAAAGATTTGATTATATTTTTACTGTTTGATTTATTGAAAGCGCTATGGGAAAAGCGCAGTATAAATAATAAGTAATAATGATGATAATAATAATAATAATAATAAAACTGTAATGTTTTATATGTCTGTGCATGTATTATTTAACAGGTATGTTCATCAGGTTGCTTTGAAAAGCTTCTCATATCATTTGTTTGTTACAGTATCCAACAAAAGTGAGTACATCCTTAAGGGTGTGCTTAATTTTTGGTTGCCACAAATTTAAACAAAATCCTTCAGCTATTACATTATTGTTATGGAAGAGTAATTCTTATCAATACACCAGTCACAGAATTTTGTTCTTCTCTCCAAAAATCTCCAAATTTTATTGTCCGAGAAAGGAAATTCCTTTTGCCCTATTGATCGTGGGCTCGGCAGCCAATGAGCAGCGCCGGATCGACTTTGCTCTATCCTTTTCAATCCTTGAACGCCAAAGAAGGTAGCAGCAACTCCCATCTTTTAACGTCTTTTGGTATGACGCGGCCGGGGTTCGAACCCGCGACCTCCCGATTGTGAGGCGGACGCTCTACCTACTGAGCCAACACATCGGTTGAGTTGTGTCAAGAATTTCCTTTATCAGTGTTTTTGTAACATGTTACAACGATTGAAGAAAACCTAAGGACACTGAATGATGCATTTTAACAAAAGAAACATGCCACAAAACATGTGTTGAAAAGGCATCTTTAGAAGATGGACATAGATGATCTTGTAGTTTTTCTCTCAGAAAGAAGATGCTTTAAAACTGATATTAAAAAATATGCAATTTTAAGAGGTAAAGGAAAAAAAGAAAATCAGCCTATTATATACATGAAACTTGCTTGTTCTTGCGATAAATCAACAACACTGTGATGGTTCAACTTCAAACTTGGCTCATGTGTGCATATGGAAAGGGCGATGGTCACAATTAGAGTCGGGGTCACGAGGTCAAAGGCCAAGGTCAAAGATATCATTGTATAAATAAAAATAAATCAACATGAATGTGCCATATATTTCCAATCTGGCACTGACGGAGGCATAAATTTCGACCGCGCGCTGTCAAGGATTCATCTAGTTGATGACAAGAAGGCTGTTTTCCTGGTTTTACTGGATCTTTCAGCTGCCTTTTACACTGTTGACCATGAACTATTGCTGAAACGCTTCAGGGGTTTTTTTTTTAGTATAGGAGGGGTGGTCCTTGATTGGCTTGCGTCATATCTTGACGAAAGATCACAAGTCATAAAGATTGGTGAAGCGTTGTCGTCTCCTGTTAAGCTTCCTTCTGGCGCAAGGGTCAGTTCTTTGGCCGTTGTTTTTCAGTATTTATTCTTGTCCTCTAGCGAAAATTGCTGCTAAACGTGGCGTAAGCATTCATCTATATGCAGATGATACGCAATTGTACGTTCTTTTGACCCATCTAACCCTGCAAGTGAAATATTTGCCAGGCATCGTCTGCACGCTGCTTGTCAATGAATTGAAATTAATTGAAAGTAAAACAGAGTTGCTCATAGTTACTTCTAAGTCACAACATCATTTGATCAAGAACCGTAATATACAGATTGGGAACTCCCAGATTCAGGCCGCACCATCAGTTCGAAATCTTGGTGTTATTTTTGACGAGAACGTGTGCATGGATGAGCATGTGAAGAAGGTCTGTCAATCAGTTTATTATAACATTTATAATGTCAACAGTATACGAAAAGTCCTTGACCATTAGTCTGTTGCTATGCTCGTACATTCATTATCTCGACTGGATATTGGCAATGCACTTCTTTTCAATATTACTTCACGCAATCTCGACAAAATTCAACATGCTCAGAATGCAGCTGCCCGCGTTTTATCAGGGACATCTAAATATAACCATATTTCTCCTGTTCTAAAAAAAGTTGCACTGGTTGCCAATCCGCAAGAGCAAAGAATTCAAAATCCTTCTCCCTACATGGAAGGCTGTAAATAGATTGGCTCAATCTATCTGCAAGACCTTACTATGCCCTATACATCAGCTCGTAGTCTTAGATCATCACATCAGTATCCTCTTAAGATCCCCAAGACGCGAGTAGCCTGTGAGGTAAGGGCTTTCTCAGCTGCATCACTCTCTCTTTGGAACAATCTACCAATGGCTTTGAGAATCATACCATCTTTAGAAACTTTTAAATCCAAGTTGAAAACATATATATTTTAACAATACCAATGCTACACACTTTGACAATCTTCCAAACCCTCTTATCTTTTCTTTTCTTGTGCGCCTCGGAATAGATTTTTTCTAGATATATGGTGCCTTACAAATTCCTGTTATTATTATTTTCATTATTATTAATTATTATTATTATTATTATTATTATTATTATTATTATTATTGTTGTTATTATCACGTGTATGCCAGTCATTGCCAGTTTTCAGTATGCTCGCGCAGTCAATGGTTCCTCCTGGCTATAGTACATCCCAAAACAGCCTGTGCTTTTTTAAGGGTTGAATTATCCCTGTGGGTTCTTAGTTGCTCCATATTCTTCATATATATAAGACTGAATTACTGTGAATGCAGTCCACTATTTGCATTAATTGGCAGTCCTGTCACACCATTTTGTTAACATATCGTTTACCCAGTTAAGAGCGTTCAGCATGCCAAACAGTTTTTTTTTTCCTAGCAAATTGTTTTCCTTTAACTTTTTTTAGGAACTTGTGACACCAACACCAATTCTGGTGATACATCTGCAGAAGAATATCCCGTCCCAACATCATTAAATGCAGCATGTACCTTGACAAAGAAGACGTCGTTTAGACTGTGACAGAAAGGGGCAAGGTGTGCTGCAGAGTGGACTCCAGATAAAAGTATTGGACCTTGGCCATCACACCAGAAAGCTGATGATGACAAAGGAACATTCTTACTGAATCTTGTTAAGAAAATCCTGCACCCTTGAGGGATGTAGGTTTGTCAGTACCAAATACTGATGCATTGAGATCTTTTCCCCCGTTTGGGATACTCAACCCCATGGACGTAAAAGAGGGAAAGAATAATGGCAAACCCTGTGAGAACTCCTGAGCAGTGGCATAACTTGCCCCAATCAATCCAGACTGCAGTTTACATGGTCTTCTTTTTTAATGCATTATTTGTTTGCAAATGTATATTATCAAAATGTTTGTGAGTAAGGATTAGTTTTAAAGTAATCTGCATAACTGCAAACTGCAAACGCAACTGAGATGAAGGAACTGCCTGCTTTATTTAGACTGCAGGACTCTTATACTCTTTGTAGGCCACATGAAAAAAAATACTTTTGATTTAAGAAATGTGTATGTTTCCTCACTAAATTTACATGTTCGTCTCTTTTTTTTTTTTAGTATTAAATTGCATCTCGTGTTTATACATTTATTATATGAATTCATAAAAGCTAGTAATGATTTGTTGTACTTGGTTAGATCATGTACATGTCATTGTCAAAACTTTAGCAGAGATGAAGGTATATAAATCTGCTGGCTTATGCTGTACATGTAGTACCCACTGGCCTTTAAAGTCTATACTACATTGAGAACAATGATCTTAATTAGCAGGGAATAATTTTCCTTGTTTTGCTTAGGAACTTGCTTTCCTGTTTATTTTACTACAGCACAAAATTTCTCTTGTGTCACAGTTTTTTTTAATTAGTACTACACAGAATGAAGTACTTTTCCCATCAACCAAAACTGATAATCAAATTTGAGAAATAATATTATTCTCTGATGATGTTGTGAAACAAAAACGTTTTGCTTGTAAGATTCAAGATTCAAGCTTGTCACTGCTCGTTGTGAACCATTTTCAAGCCAGTTTAAATAGCAATTCATTTCTTTGTTATTGTAAAACTATCTTGCAAAGTTTTTGTTGTTAGAAATTTATTCAAAGTGTATCTCAGCCATGTGTATTTTCATCACAACTACAGTTCTGTGCATGAACATGATACAGCATGCAATTACAGTATAGACTTTATGCTACAGTGTATGCATCTATGCCTATGCATTGAATACAATTTTTTATTACTTAACCTGGAAGTCATTCATGATGCTCCCTTGTATGTACTTTCGTTGTTGCTTTTGTTTATGTTTATAATATCATGTTTATTTATTTATTCATTTGGTTTGACTGTATCCTGGCGGGCAATGAAGATGATCACAGGGTACAAGAACAAAAGGCAAGGTCAATAAACTATCCGCGGACTTTGTTAATGAACTCATCAGTCGTTTCTAGGCTACATTTCAAACACTGGACTTTAGTGAAGAAAATAGCTCAATGAGTCAATTCTTTGAACAATAATTATCGAAAGTTCCTTTGTCAAATGTTCTAGATGGTACAGTCTGTTTCTCTGAATCAAAGGTCAGGAATGTACTTAACAGTCTGAAAATTAACAAAGCTACAGGGCTTGATGGTGTGTCAAATAGGACATTGAAGATGTGTAGCCAACAATTTGCTCCAGCTTTGCGGCAAGTGTTTTTGATGATATTCGATTCTGGCTTAGTACCCAGTACTTGGAAAGAATCTTCAATCTTTCCAGGTCCAAAAATTACAAATGCAAAAGAACCAAAAGACTTTCGCCCTGTTTTCTCAATTTTCTTGGAAGTTACACTTTTTCTAACCCCCAAAATCAATGTATGTTCAGAAGAATAGCTTTTTACATAACACACTTTGACTATGGGGTAAGAAAATGTGTAACTTCCAAGAAAATTGAGAAAATGTGAAATTTCATGTACGAAGTTAATGGAGACCTGCTCTCATATGATGTCATCAATGTTGCTAATTTGCAGAGCCGAGAGTAATTTACTAGAAAATGTAAATGAATGTAATTTTCTTATTCTTTGCTCATTTCTTTTTTAAAATGATGTTCAAATGTATCTCTTTTTATTAAAACAGTGAAACTTCTAGGGTGGACTTTCCCTTTAAAGGTGCAAAGTTGCACATGTTATTGAAAGTTCATGCAATAATCCTGATAATGAAAGACTCATCTCATCCCCTACACAATTTGATGTCTACATCTTTTGCACGGTGAATTTGATCTAATGCGGAGGAATTCATGTTTTGGAAAGGTGTTTGCAACTTTTACAAATGATACCTATCAATTCACGGTTGAATGAAGACATGATAAAAGCAAATATCACAATGTTGAAATTATGCAGAAATTATTGCCTTATTTTTGTCCACTAAAAATCTTATTGATAACATGTTTAGTGTCTTTCTATGAGCGGTGTACATGTATCAATGATTTCATGGCATTCGATTGAAAGTTCACGCCTCAGTGAGCACGTGAAACGGGAAAAGATCTTCTTTCCCCTATCGACCAAAATTCAATTGGTTTTATGTGGTTAATCATCATAAGTCTTCTTGGGGAGCTCCTCTGATTTGATTTCATCGAAATTCACCGCGCAAAAGATGTCAAAAATGCAGTTTTGCCATTTTCACCTCTTGCTCACTCAAGCATGAAATTTGGTGCACAACTAATTTGACATGTTTGGTACAAACAAAATCTATGTTGCATGCCTTCAAACGTAGAAAACTTAAAGTATGTTCCGATATCACTGCATCAAAGTCATGGCACGAGTCTTGTGAACTTCAAAAAATGATAATTTTGCATATTTGTCGTGTTCACTGAAGCGTGACTGAAGAGTTTGCCCTGAATTTTCCAGGAAATGTAGCTTAGAAGTGTAGCTACATGATTCTGTATTCAGATTTCATCAGAAATTCCTGATCGAAAAAATACAGGGTTATGTTTTAGGGGAAACCTTTTTTTTTTGTTTCGTGTTTAGATGCAAATTATGCAAACAATTGCTCAGAGTTGCTGATTGGGCAACAAAGCTGAAAATGTTCATAAACCACTTAGGAACAAAAATCAATGAAAAAAAACTTCAACGGAAAGAACTTTGATAGGTTTGTAAATTGTTTAGCCGACAAATTTAGGCTTAACGTTCAGTGTAAATGTTATTCTATAGGACTTGTTTTCTTTAAGCTTGCGACTTCTCACATCCATGACGTCTATAACATTTAACTTGTCCATAGCATTTAACGTTTGGATGATCGACATTCAGGTTCATGTCGATCTGCACAATACAGTCATGCAATTAGTCTTTAATGGACTCACTACTTCGATCTAACTCTTTGGAAAAGGGTTTAAAGTAAGAGTAACCTTTTCTCAGTTTTAATCGTAAGAATTATGATCTTCCACAGGGGGATCATCATTCTATTACGCCGACGACGGTGGCTCAGCTGAACTCCTCACGTCGTTGAGCCAAACTGCTGACAGATGTTCGGACGGTGGTTCCTCTGCTCAAGGACGTGTTCAGGTAACAAAATTCTATAATAATAATAACAATAGTGATAATACAAAATTCGTTCTTAACTTAATATCAAATTTTTAAAAACCGCTGGAACTCTTAATGCGTTTTACATTATAAATTTTTATAAGAATCCCAATATTCTGTTATTATGTTAGCTTCATATGCGTATCAGAACAACTCCCCCGGGGACAATTCCCACCTGACAACTCCCCCGGAAGACAACTCCTGTGGAGAACGGCTACCCCGGAGGACGGCTCCCCCGGAGGACATCTTCCGCGGAGCACAAGTCCCCCTGAGGACAACTCCCCCGATGACAACTTCCCTCGGAGGACAACTCCCCCGATGACAACTCCCCAGGAGGACAACTCCACCGAGGACAACTCCCCAGGAGTGCGATTGTGATTGGCGATCACCAATCACAATATAGTCTCTTTATCGCACTGCGCCCTAGGTTATCAAATTGTGCACATTTTGGTAACAAATCAAAAATGTGCAGTTACAAAAATACACAATTAGATAGTACTGCACATTTTGGTAACTGCACTTTTTTTTAAAACCAAAATGTGCAATTTACCAAAATGTGCCTTAACAAGGAATAATCAAAATTATATTACAATTTCAAAAAAAGCGATACCAAAGGTAATTTTCGCACGAGGGTCATGAGGGTAGTGATCAACACAATGACGGCCATTTATTGATCCTCTCTTCGATTTCATTGGCATAGACAGACAGGGGAGGGGTCATGAGGAGTTATTTTGGAACAAAAATATGGACCCCCAATCTCATTTCAGAACTGCAAAAATATTGAATATTAGAGTTTCATCCTAAAAGATCACCAAACTTGGGGGTTGCTGTTTTGTTTGATTTATTATTATCATTATTATTATTATTGTTGTTGTTATTATTATTAATATCATCATTGTTATTACGTTGGCTGTGTTTTGGGGAATTTAATGTAATTACATTATTCGTGACTTCCGTTCACAAACTAGTTTGGACAATAATCAGTTACTGCTCCCATTCATTCAAGCTTGGCATTAACAAAGAAGAAGAAGATGATCTTTGGCGTGAATAATACAAATATCAGGTCGCAATCATTTTTAGAGTAATGATTGGCAAACTCGAGTTTTTTAGAAGCACACTGCATATGAAGTAGCTATAGAGAGGGAAAATTTTGAATTTTGAACCTGTTGAAGCTGCAGATTCCATTTTAAGCACTAGCTTGCATATTTACTTGATTTATTTTCTTTACCAGGGGAGGGAGCATGGGGGATACAACAGAAAATCGACCCCCCCCCCCCCCTAATTTCGACGCCTGTGCTAAGAAGTTGAGCACAGAACATACAGGATTTTACAATTCTCATTGATCATGTAAAAGTGATTTTTCTTTTTTTTTTATTTCTACTATCATTATTATTATTATTTATCATTTTGGTTTGGCGTCACATGTCCCTGGGAGACGAAAAGCGAATTGAATCGCTGTAACCCTCGGGGTCTCTCCCCCGGATCTCTTAGAACAATAATACTTGAGGCTTCCAATCCTTATACAAACTTTAAATGTGATCTTGCTAATCTATTCAAAATCATACACACAAAAGAACCGGCTTAAAAACTTTAAATGTGAATCTTGCTAATCTATTTAAAATCACACACACACAAAAGGCTTTAGGCTAAGACCGGCCCTTTAACCTATAAAAGCTGGCCTTGCAGGCGAAAAATCAAGTGGCTGTTGGGACCTCTTCCCCCCCCCCCCTCCCCCTTCCACTCCCTGTGGCTACCCCGCCAATGGTATGGACGTTATGCAAAGAGCTACATTCTGGGTCATCATGTCCGTGCCAAGTTCTCATAGCACCTTGATGAAATTCTCCTCTAAAATGTTGTTTTATTGAAGTGTATGCAGTACCGGGCGCGGTTCTCCGGGGAGGGGGGGGGGATTGGTGGCTGAAGCCCTCCCCCCCCCAAAAAAAAAAAAAAAAAAAAAAAAATGACGACCTAAGTGCAATTTTAATCTCATATAGATTCTAATATATGTCCTTTTCATGCTTGTATTAAACCCGCATATCCAAAAAGAGTGGGAAAAAAGGGAAAGATAAAGAGGAAAAAGACAAAGGAAAAACCTAGGAGCGCTCGCTCGCTTCGCTCGCTTGCATTTTAATGACGTCCACTTCCAGTTTCCTGGTGATCCCTTAAGTTGCAAAAACCTGGGGGAAAGATCGTTTTCCACTCGTGTCCTAAGTCATGGAATGGCCTTCTTGATGACATCAAAAAGTGTTTAACCTCTGAAACTTTCAAAGAACATCTTAAAACATTTCTGTTCACTTTTTAATTTCTTTAAAAAGTGCCTCGAGCATTCCACAGACTGGCTCTGGCGGTATACAAGTCACATTCATTATTAATATTACTATTCTTAAGGAAGGAAATAGGTTTGCATCTTGCCTCGCTTTCCAGAGTTTCTGCTATTCTTTAGGCCTATATAACTGCAATGATTCCGGAGCGGCAAAGTTGACCTAAAACAAATGAATTTTCAGGAGATAAAGGCCTGTGACCATAAGCCTATTCGCAATATCCTCTATGAGAACAGAAGATGCCGATGTTATTATAATGTTACTAAATCACGAGAAGAGAGTAGTGTAATCATGATAACCCGGTATCAGTATTAAGAAAAAAAACATTTTGGTCGCTCATATATTCTAGAAACGAAACAAGATGTTGTCGTTCAGCAATCACTCTTATTCCAGCAACAGTCAATGCCTGGATATCATCACATTTTTGCAGCGACGTGTCCGACTATCCTCGAAATAATTCCGCAGGGAGTGTACATGATAAGATCAATTAATGAATTTTGTTTACATTTTTTCTTCCCTCGCTACGCTCGCTCGTATAGAGAATTATTTGTGAAGGCAAACGAATTGGGCATGCAAGGAAGGTGACCGAATATAGGCATATAATGTTTGCTTCGCTCGCTCATAACATTTAGAAATTTCTGAGTATGGTTTTGGACAGGAAAGAACTTATGGACCAGCGAGTTCATCATAATTTGTTAGTGAGGTTACCACCAGTTAAATATCTTATAGGCCTAGAGTGTATTTTGATGACAAACTAAGAGGTCTTTCACAGCATGATGTTAATTTTGGCTCGTTCGCTCACAAAATAACAAATACATGCATGGGGACGGTGTGCAGGCGGGCAAGAGGGTGGGATGTGAGCAAGAAATTCCTGCAAAAAATTTTAATCACCCCCCCACCCCCTAATCCTCAAAACTGGTTTACGCCAGTGTGTATTATATTTCTTTTCTCGCTCTCTGCACTCACTCATATTAATAGCTAGGTAAAGAATTATTTAGGAAGGCAAACGAACTGGGCATGCATGGGAGGTGACTGAATGTATTATTTATATTTCATAGGCCTGTGGAGTCTATACTTCCCCTTCGCTTCACTCGCTCTTTAGGAGCAGGATAGTTATGGACAGCAAAAACTTTGCTGCGAGGTATATCTAGCGAGGGGGCAGATAGACCATTTATTAAATATGTCAGTCTAGGGTGTATTTTGACGTCAATTACAGCAAGAAATAGTCATTTTTGGCTCGCTCGCTTCGCTCGTTCTCAAATTGAAAAAAAGTAGATTTGTATCTTCGAAGGTCCCTATCGCGCACGCGCGTGTGTTGGGGGGGGGGGGTATCCCCCTCCCACCTCTCAGTCGCTTTGCTCTAGCTCTGAGACATATCCTCCAAGCCCCCAGTAGCCGCCCCCCCCCCCCCCATTCGTCTACTCTAGAACCGCACCTGTACTGTAAAACACTTTTAATTATCATTTGAACATTGGTAATTTCCAAAATGTCTTTTGCAACAATTACCTTTTGGGAATGATTTGGATAACACTGATTGCAATGCTTTGATGGTTGGTGTAAATGAAGATAGGTCAGCTGATATGAATGATTTTGCATTAAACGGAATGAAGGGTATAAAATTAGCTCACCTCAACGTGAGTCATTAAAGTTGCTGATCTGCAAAATTGGCTCAGTAATAACCCTTATGACTTGTTAGGCCTGTCAGAAACGTGGTTGACAGACTGAGGAACATTCTGATAGTTTTCTATTACGGGATATAAGTTTGAGAGGAGAGATAGACGCCCCCGTGGAGGAGGAGTGGGATATTTTATATCGGAAAATTCTTCTTGTGTGAGAAGATTGGATCTTGAATCTGACGCATTAGGAATAATGTGGGAGGAATTTCAACGTACAAATACTAGCTCATTGTTCATTGGTATATTGTATATGAAACCAGATAATCAATCTGATATTTTTGATAATTTAGAGCGTAATCTTGAGAAATTATATATAGTTACAATGTTATTTTACTAGGTGTTTTTAAATGCAATATGATGACTGGCAATAATCTATCTACAAAAGTTCAAACCCTATGTACGACAGTGCAAATGTTACATGTTATATCTCAACCCATTAGAATTACACCATATAGTCAGTCTCTAATTGACTTTAATTAGTATTTCTGATCCACTAATTGAGAATATCGGGAGTCCAAACGGCTGGTCTTAGTGATCACTCTGTGATGTATACCGTAATTGGAGGTAAATAATTACCAACCGCTTTCTCCAAATATAACTAAAATTTCGTTCCTTCAAATAATTTAATAGTGATAAATTTAAAGAGGATGTGAGTAAAGTAGATTGGCGTGAATTTTATTTTATGGTTTTGATGTTGAAAATTTGTGGTACTGCTTTAAAAGCACCCTGCTGAACATTCGTGATTGGCATGTCCCCATGATAACAGTGCGTCAAAAATAAAAAAAAGGGGAACCTTGGATAAATGATGATTATTTACATTACCACGCCAAAGAGATTATTATCGCAATCAATTTAGAAAAACAAAATTAAATTTTTGGTGGAATAAATTCCAGTACTTCCGTAATAGGGCGAATAATTTGAATAACACATCGAAGATGGCGCTCTACTAAGTCAAACCGCATTTTCTCACATCGTGGAAAAGTTTCTGAAATTCATTTTAAAAAATGAGTGCGAAGAAAAGACAGATGGACAAAACGAATGTTTCACCAAGGATTTCCCAGTACTTTACCTCTTCCGGATAAGATTCAGGTAGAATGGAGATGGACATTTTTGAAAACTCGGATACTCAGCTTGAAAATCCCACTCAGCAGTTAGTCATAGCCGAGATCAGCGAAGCGCACCAGGAGTCGCACCCACAAGCTACCGGGGGAAAGGAGAGGGAGGGAGACGTACTGCGCGCAGAGAAGAAGCGAAAGATCAGTGGAGACCAGAAAGTACAGGCAAGTACTACTGAGGATTTACTGGCAAAGCTTCTTGACAGATTCGATCAAATGAACTCTAAGTTCAATGATATAGTGGCCAGATTAGACTTGTCCCTAACCCAGATCGATAGCAGTAAGAGAGAGATAAATGATGTGAAGGAGAAGCAAGAGGAGATAAAGTTTTATATTGGCTCAGTGAAAGAGCGATTGCACGATCATGAAAAGGAGAGTGAGAAACTGCGTGAACGTCTGATTGCCCTAGCAGCCAGGGGAATGAGAAACACGCTTGTGTTCCAAGGATTTCCGGAGGGTGTCGAGACCAAGAATTGTGAAAACTTCATCAAGTAATTTGCGAAGACGCATCTGCAGATTGGAGAAGAAGTAATTATAGAAAGGACCCATCGCAGTGGAAACACCTCGTCACCTCGACTAAAGCCGATTATTGTAGCCTTTAATCGGAACTCGACCAAAACTACGATCCTGGCCAATGCCTGTCGCTTCTTGAAGGGGAATCCGTTTGAGGACAATGGAAAGCATCCTATCTACGTGGATGAAATGCTGCCCAAAGAAATGCGCGAGCAACGTAAGAAGCTGACCAACATCAAGAAGAAGCTGAAAGAAGAAAAGGCAAGCAGAGTGGTATACTTTAATTGCCCTGCTTGCATCTTCTTCAAAGAAGGAAAAGATGGAAAGGAGACAGAATACAAGATGAAACGAGACATTTGAATTCGTCTCATGACGAATTAGGTGGTCTGTCGGCATCTTTTAAGTTTCGACGTGGATTGTGATAAATTCTTTGGTAAGACTTTTGATAAAAATTTTTACGTCTCGATAGGAGACTAACGTCAAAGAAATTGGATGATTTGATATCACAGAATACTTAAAAGGTGATCCAAAGCTTTAATTCACCTTAACTAATCAAATCTATAGGGTTGTAAATAAACTACTGTGCACTGCATTGCAATTGTGATAACGGGCGAAAATCAGCAGTTTATTTCATTGACTGTGACTGTATATGTAATTATATAGTTAAAGAGGATAGTAATATAACATGTAAAAAGAAAGCAAAAGGAACAAAAAATTGCCCCCTTTCCTCCGGGACTCGAACCAGGGACCTTGAGCATGTGAGGCAAGTGCTTTGAAGGTATACCTGAAAACAGCTCATAGAGATAACACGTAGATTCAAAACGGAATTCTAATATTAGGTTTTCCAGTCAAAATTTGGACATGTTTTCGGCATTTGCTTAAAAAACATATTATAGCATCAGATAGAAAATTTTCTCAGCTGCAACATACTTAAAGATGGGCGAAAATCAAGCAGAAATAAGGGAGATGTTGATCAAAGAAGACGAGAATGTAGAATCAAGAATTACGTAAAGGTCATGTCCCATAGAGAATACACGTAAAATGAGAAAAATTGACATTGTACCTTTAATCGTGAATTTAGACGATGATACTGTCATCAAAATGAGTAACAATGATAATATATTTGTAGAAAATTGTCTCAGCTACAACATATCGAAATCTCGGCGAAAATTGATGAATAATAAGCGAGATAGTTTCGGTTAAAGGCAAAAAATATAACGTCAAAAATTAAAAATCAAAATTTTGAGTTCACATAAGAATAGGATGACGTCATAGCATCGAAATAGTAAAATTTTGTCATGGATTCACAACTACAACCCATAACCTTTCAGAATATGTAAAAAAAAAAAAAAAAAATGAGGGTCTCCACGCATTCTAAGGAGCTAGTGCGGATTTTAAAGGGGCATGTTTTTGCGTGTTTTTACATTACTTGCCAAATAAACGCGAGCACGGATTTTGAACTTTGACGCGCGCGTGCGACCTTATGGTTAGTCAAAATCAGTTCTAAATTGATGGAAATTGTTAAAAAAAGTGTCAGCAATGCAAATCAAGTGAAAAAACGGCGTTTTAACGTTATTTGGGACCTGCGCGCGCGTATGACGCGCGCAAATTTTTGAACTGCTTAAAATGGCCTGAAACGTGTGCAAAATGAATTTGAAGCGATTCTGAGCATTTTTAATTTTTGCGCGCGCGTCTGGCTATCTGAAATTTATTGGATTAAAATTAACTTTAATCATGCCAAACATGAATGAGAAATGACCATCCGTTATGAAGATATGACCCCGAGGTGATTTTCACAAAATGGCGCCTGGATGACGTCACGATGACCTGATGAACTTGAAAATAATTGGAACCGCGAGATCTTATTACGATTGATAACTGACCGAAATTTCATGCAATTTGAACCAGCCGATTCTGAGATTTCGAGTGCACAAAAAAGTGGGTGGAAGAAAGAAAAATAAAGAAAATTCTGACGAAATTAGGTGATCTGTCAAAGATGACAGACCACCTAATGAACAGAAAATAAGAACTGCTAGCATATAGAAAAGCAGAAAGTAGTGGAAAGAGGAAAGAAACTCAAACACTAGAAGGAAAATATATAGCATGAACACTAACGAACCTGAGTTAAACTTAGCTTGCAGATGTATAGACAGTTATAATAGAGTGAAAAAGGAACTACTCAGGTTATGAAGACTATTGAGTTCTTGTCTTTTCATGTACTAGTTTCGAGTGTGAGCTTCAATATCTGAATATGTGAAAAAAGGAAAGCATTCAAAGAAAGATAGGAAAGGCCACGATGTAGAGCGCGACCATGAATTTCCTAAGGCGAACAGAAGATCCGGCCTTTGTCATGTTTGTTATGAGTTTTGTTTTTTTCTTATTTGTTTGTTGAACCTGAACTTATAATGGTGGTACTTTCAAGAAGCTCATATTCTGATTATGGACTTGAAGCTGATGACACATAATGTTAATGGAATTGGGGACTTTAAAGCAAGGAAACGTTATTTTAACTATATGTTTAAACACAACAATGATATTATCCTTTCACAGGGAACACATTCTACTGAAAAAGAAGAATCACTACGGAGAAATCAAGTAAGATCTGACATTATCTTCAGTCATGGTACTTTTAAGAGCAGAGCAGTATGTACCATACTAAGAAAGACACCTGACATCAAATTGTTATACTCAGTTAAAGATACACTGGGTCGTTTTTATTGTTAAAGTTGAAATTGAGAAGAAAGTGTATTTAATATGCAACATATATGCACCAAATAATGAGAAGGATTAGGTTGAGTTTTTCAAGAAGGTCGAATTGACCCTCCAGGAAAGCGTTGACAGTGGAGAAATATTAATGATTGGTGGTGATTTTAATTCAATTCTCGCTACCCCTGATAGGAACAAAAATCTCATAATGCGCGAGACGAGATAATTTTTACTCCGTCGGGTCGTCATCACCACTTCCGGTTCAGAGTCATGCTCGCGCGAGGTTCGCGATACTTAGTTTCCAACCACGCTGAAATCGATGCCAATCAGCGTAATATGTACAGATTATAATAAATTTTATTTAATTTGGTTAGTTTTAATTCAATTTGAATTATTAATAAAAATAAAAAATATATTTTACGCAAAAATATTTTTTTTAATGTTTAAATCTGATTATGAAAAAATAAAAACAAAAAATAAATATCTTAAAATTTTCATTTAGCGACCAGCCTGACATCACGATCACATTCGACTAGACGCTAAACATATACACTACTGCATTCATTCCGTTCAATCTTTCGTCGACCACAAAATGGATATAAAATCAGTTTCTGAACTTAAAAAAATATTAACTGACAGAGGAATACCGTGCAATGGAAAGCGTCGGGCAGAATTAGTGACTTTAGCAGAAAAGGCCGTTAAACTGTATCGTGAAAGAGAGGGTTGTGATCACGAACTTTCCGAGCGAAAGCGACGTTGTGTTGTTGTGGATGACGGCACTGTTGATCTGAATGGCAAAGCAGTGCATTGGACTAGTGACTTAAAGACACTGCCATCCATCACTTGTGGTGACGTTTTCGCATACTTTAGCATGACCATCTGGAGTAATCTGGTCTCTCTCAAAATGTCTCGAACAAAGTCGTGATTTTTTTGTCAGATTAACTTTGTCCTTGCGGCGAATCAACCGCAGCCATATCGCTCGTGTGCTGGCATCGGTGGGAAATTTCACCCAGGTCACGTCCTTCATCCATCCCCATTTGTCAGGGTTCTTGCGCTTCGAATCATGAGCCCAGCACTGTGCAGCCTCACAAAAGAAGACCATCGTAACTGATAATCAACAGACGTAATAATACTAATAAACAGTCAACGAAATGTTCAAATAAACATTAAAATCTTTGCGACGGCAGGAGAGTGTAGCTATGTAGCGAGTTCGAGCAGACGATATATGCATGTGCGACGATCGGCGTGCGGCGCGCGGCTTCCGAACAGGAAGTTGTAATACCGAAAAGCTATCCCATAATGCAATGCGCGTTACAGGGATTTTTCCCGGATCTCGGCGAAAGCGCTATTTGGGGTAGCGAGAATTCAAAATCTAGATTTGGATAAGGCAGGTGGCTCAATGAAAACTATATGGAATCACTCTGTGAATCTCATTGAAAATATGAAAATGTATTATGAATTGATTGATATGGAGAATCAGAAATCCTAGCAATATAAGATTCGCATGGAGGAAATGTAACCCAATCTAGATTGGATTTTTGGTTAATACATGAGTCCCTACAAGATGAAAGTAGCAAAAATGATAACATGCCTTATGTTTTTTGTCTGACCATGACCATGTAAGCTTGCATATGAAGATTAAGGGGAAAAATTCTGTTCCATCATACTGGAAATTTAACAATAGTCTGTTGAATGATGAGGAGTATGTTAATGCCTTAACTGATAAATACACAGATTGGTTTGATGAGTTTCCAAATAGTTACGATAAAGGAGGGCTCTGGGATTGGTTTCCAAATAGCTACGATAAAAGAGGGCTCTGGGATTGGTTAAAGTTTGAAATTAGAGAATTTACCGTACTATTTTTTAAGGAGAAGAAATGTGAAATGGAAGAGAAAAGAAAGGTCTTGGAAAAGGAATGGAAAGAAATAGATAATATGTTGTAGGGAGATAAAGACGAAGAATATATGAAAAAGAAAAGGAAAATAGAACAGGAGTTGTTTAGAATACTTGCAGAAGGGGCCATTTTTAGGTCAAGGTGTTCATGGTACGAGAAAGGAGAAAAGAGTACTTAGTATTTTTTTTTTTTTGTCATTGAGGAAAGAAGCAGCAAATTCTTATATTGATGTTTTTTTATCTCAGAAGAGGGACCTATTGATGAGCAGTCGGAAATACAAAATTTCGTTACGAATTCATATAAGACATCGTTTGAGAATAAGGATAATATGGGAGATGAGATTTGTAAAGAATTCATAAGTCAGAGTAACATCAATCAACTCACAGACTAAGAAAGGGACTCTTGCGAAGGAATTATCACCAGCTCAGAAGCTAGGGCAGAAATTTTAAAAATGACTAGGAATGAAACACCTGGGAACGACGGTTTAACTGTGGAGTTTTATGAGAAATTTTGGCCTTTGATATCAAAACAAGTTGTTGATTATTTTAATTTCGTATACGAAAATAATGTAATGTCTGTCTCACAAAGACAAGGTACAATTTAACTCATACCTAAACCTGACACAGATAGACATGTACTAGGTAACTGGCGTCCTATAACTCTTTTAAGTGTGGATGTTAAAAATACTCTCTAAATGCTTGGCCAAGAGAGTTGCTAAAGTCATAGGAAAGTTGATAGTCAACAAACTGCCTTTATTAAAGGTAGATATATAGGGGAAGGAATAAGATTAATATCAGACCTTTTACAATTTACAGAGAAGGAGAATTTGAGGGGAATTATGTTGGTCCTTGATTTAACTAAAGCATTTGATTCATTGTTTAGAAGCGTTCAATTTTACAATGGGTTAGAACACTGCACACCAATGTAAGTAGCTGTGTGTTGGTGAATGGATTTACCACTGGATATTTCCCAATGTCTAGAGGAGTTCGACAAGGTGATCATCTTGCTCCTTTGTTGTTCATATTAGGCTTGGAAGCTTTTCTTACAAGCCTACATGATAATGAGAAAATTCAGGCTTTTGAAATTTAATGGAAAACATATAAAGTACACAGTATACTGAACTTTGAAAAGAGAATGGATGAAATAAAATGTACCTTTTTAAGATAGAGGAATCGAGGGTTAACCTTTTTTACTTGGAAAAATTCAACTGCTACAAACATTTGCTATGTCTGAACTTATGTATATAGTTTCCAATATTGAAATACCTGAAGATTTTATTCAGAAGGTTGAAAAGATGGTGTTTGAGTTTTTTTGTGGAAAGGTCCGGATAAGATATCACCGGCAACTATGTATGCTGATTATACAGGTGGTGGTCTTAAATTTCCTAAACTAAAATGCATGATAGAGACACAGCCGGTCAAGTGGATTCAAAGATATTATACGCAATCAAATCACCATTGGAAGTTGTTTTTTTTTACCACTACTGTAAACAATTTGGTGGAAAATTGATATTCATGAGTAACTACTCTATGAGTCACTTGAAATCACTTGGAATTCCCATATTTTATCCAAACTTGTTGTTAGCATGGTCCAAGACAAAGAGCATAGTCAATTTGTTGGAGACCTGGGATCTCAAGCATGTATACTTTGTCAAGTTGTTTGGAACAATCAATATATCCTTGTTGACAGTAAATCAGTTTACTGTAAGGCCTTACATGAGGCAGGTGTATTCTATGCTTGGCACATGGTGCATGCAAATCTGAGATCTCAGATCTGCATGGAAACATTATGCAATTTGATTTTGGAAAGAAAGAGGGGTTCCATGTAGATACTATATGATATATTTGACAACTGTGTCAATAGTACAAAAGAAATCGGGAAGAACATTTAACAAAACATTATTACAAATGTCTTGGGAGAAAATAGATTATGAACAAAATCAGTCAGAACTTTTGACAGTAGAAATACAAAAATCACGAACTAGAAATATTCATGTAGATCTGGTTGGTGAATATATAGATAGATCTGTCTGTGAATCCTTGATTTCCACTCAGTATGGGATAAAGGAGGAGGAGTGGCCACAAATTTATTTACCCACATTTCAATGCACAAAAGAAGTTAAACTGAGGGTTTTCCAGTTTAAAATTTTACATAATATTCTATACACAAATGAAAGCCTATTTAAAATGAAACAAGTAGAGACAACAAGTTGCATGTTTTGTGAGACCACGATTGAAAATCCTGTACATCTTCTTTTGTGACTGTAAGCTTGCTGAAAACTTTTGTTGATAAAATTGGTCTAAGATTGTCTGTCTCGTATGAAGATTTAACTAGAAAAAGAATGATGTTTGGTTTCATAAAAGATTGGAAAGGACCACATAAGATATTATTAAACCACTTAGTTATCTTATTCAAAAGATACACTAATATTCAGAGATGCAAGAATTCATTAGTCACGATATAACTGGGGGTGTTTCATAAAGCTGTTAGTAAGTTACGAACGACTTTACGAACGACTGGAACAGCTTTATGAAACACCCCCCTGGTCTCATAGCATTTATTTGAAAAATCAGACACACGGAATTGGTTATTGCTAAACAAAAACAGAAAGAAAACATCCATTACAGAAAATGGTACCCTGTTGAAAATGTATTTTAATTGTCTATAATTCTAATATTTGTATAACGCTAACCACCATAAGATTGTATTTAGCTTTTTGCATCAGGTTTGCTTGTTTGGTATTTTTTTTAAATTACCACATTGATTCATGTTTGATTATTGTTCCTTTAATATTACACAATTATTTGATTCTTGTATAATTTATTGTTCTTGTAATGTTACAACATATATGAAAATCCATTAAAACATTGGAAAAGATTTAAAAAAAAAAAAAAAATTGAATGAAATTTTGAAAAAGAAGTATTATCAGGATAAATTTCAGAATTGTGGAAATGATATCAAGAAGAATTGGGATGTTTTATTGAAACTTCTGCCAAAGAAAAATAAAAACGTGAATCTTGAAATTAAACTCACAATTGGTAATGATCAGATACCTAACGAGGAAATAGTTCATGTTCTAAACAAAGCCTTTAATGATGTAGGCTCAAGGTTGCAAACTTTCTCGGGTAATAACTCCTGAATGTGAATTTGAATTTTGTGCAACAAAGAAGGAATATGTTGTAAAAGAACTGTTATGTACTGACTGTTCAAAAGCAGTGGGAGTAGATCGTAGGCTATTCACCGTAAGCTTCTTAAATTGGCTGCAGAGTATATAGATGGCCATTTGACTCATTTATTTACTGCGACTTTACAAACGTGTATTATTCCAAAAGATTAAAGACAGCACGAATTTCTCCAATGCATAAAGGGAGATCTTCTGATATTGATAATTTCAGATCAATTTCTGTGCTACCTGCCTTGTGCAAAATATTGGAGAGAGCAATACATGATCAGCTTTATGCATAAACTCCTTGTCAATCAGAGTTTAGACAATCTTATTCTACTAATACATGTTTAACTGAAATTACGGATTATTTGTGTGATAAAATGGACCTAAAACATATTATTGGAGGTATTTTCTTAGATTTACGCAAAGCTTTTGATGTTATTCCACACATTTTTTGTTTTGTTTTTTTGCAAAGCTTATGTAATGTGGTATTAAAGGGAAAGAATAGGATTGGATGGAATCCTATTTAACAGACAGGAGACAATATTTTTTTTAACAGTGAATAATTGCTGTAGTGAATATTTGAAGATCAAATCAGGCGTCCTGCAGGAATCTATTTTTTGGACCGTTGATATTTTGTGTTTTTATTAATGACATGTGTAATGTAAATTTGCATCTCAATTCTAAAATGTCTCTTTAGGCTGATGATACAGCCATACTTAATCAAGGTAAAACAATAAAGGAGGTACAGAAAAACCTGCAAGATGATATTGGTACAATATGCAAATGGTTAGACCTGAATAATTTGCATTTACACCCACAAAAGTCGAAAGTCATGGCATTTGGTCATACGAAAAAAATGGGAAATGATGTTTCGTCAATAAAATTCAGAAACTTACCCTTAGCAAATGTAAAGAAGATCAAATAATTGCGGGTTATGCTCGACTCCGGTTTGACGTGGTGTGAACATGTTTCTCCTCCTTCTTCCTGTTGAGCTACCACAATCAACTAGCTGATTATTCTGTCACTAAAGGAGGTATATAATATTATAAATATTATGAATAAAAATGACTTAATAAGTTGAATACAAATATTAATACTTATAAGAATGAAGAGGATGATGATAATTATAATAATGATAATAAAATGATTTATAAACAATAACTACTATTCTGCTACTTCTACTCTTACTTCTGCTACTGAAACTACTACCATCACCACCACCACTACTACTACTACTACTACTACTACTACTATACTACTACTACTACCCTACTACTACTACTACTACTCCTACACTACTACTACTACTACTACTACTACCAATAACCAGTGGCGGCATCAGGATTGTTAAAGTGGGGGAGGGGCAAATGGAGGGCAAAAGAAAATGTTGGGGGCAGGGGCAGGATCCACATGAGCTCACAGAAATCATAAATACTGAATTTAAAAATGTATCAAACTGGATTGCAGCCAATAAGCTTTCATTAAACCTTGACAAGACCCACTTTATGATATTTCGCAATAGTATTACTGAACCCCATGAACCTATAATTTTAAATGACCATACACTTATTCAGTTTACTAACACCAGATTCCTTGGTGTTATAATTGATGACCGTTTATCCTGGAAACCTCATCTTACCCTGTTATGTAAAAAGGTATCGCGCAATATCGATGTCATTAAAAAAATTAAACATTTCTTCCCCCAGTCCACCCTACATTTATTATACTGCACTCTCGTCCTATCTCTTTTGAATTATGGTATACTCGCATGGGGTCACTCTAACAGACAATTTCTCAATAAAGTTTTAGTTTTACAAAAAAGACTGATGAGAATCATTTGCAATAAAAGCTATCGTTCTCACACTAGCGCTCTACTTTTAAATAATAAAGTCTTTAAAATAGATGAACTATACTTGTACAACCTTGGATGCTTTATGTACCACTTGGAAAAAAAATCAATTACCGGAACATTTATTACAGATATTCTCAAGAAACAATCAAGTTCACAATTATCCTACAAGACAATCTAATATGTTACATCTCCCACTGACCAGAACACTTACTACTCAAAAGACATTTATATACACAGGACCACAGTTGTGGAACTCTTTGAATAATACCATTAAAGCAGCCCCCACTATTTTTTCATTCAAACGTAAACTTACAAAGTTCTTTTTAGACAGATATAACTGCTAATTGTCAGCACGAAGGGAATGCATATGTTCAACATAAACTTGTTAATGAAAATAACACTTTAATAAGATCAAAAGCTTTGCAAAAGTAATCGTAATGTAAAATTCCCCGTCCTCCATCCCTCATCTTCACCATTTTCATCCTTCATCTACATCCCTCTCCATTTCTCTACATTTCTCTCCATTTCTCTCTGAATTCATTCATTTCTTTCATTCTTTTGTTTTTGTATTTTACCTGTACCAACTAATGTAGGTCATATTACTCCTTCTTTTCTGTGGTTGGGGCCGCGGGGCGGGGGGGGGGGGGGGGGGTGGAATAACATAAAAGCTCATATACGTTCGTATTACATTATTGTTGTATTATTTTTGTAAGCCAGATAGGGGTCTATACAATACAAGCTTTGCTTCTTTAAATAGACTCCTCCACTGATTTATTTTTCTTAATTTAACTTAATACTTACAAACAGTAAAATGTATTCTTTTTCATATGCAAATTTATTTTAAATATTGTTATTCCCAGAATAAGAATATGTATGTTTATTTAATTGCGTTACTCACATTATTTGGAAATAAAATAAACTTCAAACTTCAAACTCCAAACTTTTTTTTGCGTGTATGGAAAAATCGAGCGTGAAGCGCAGGTTTTATTCGCCGGCGTAAATCCACTTTGAGGAGTGGGGGGGGGGGGGGATAATTGAATTTATGGATTATTTTTTTTCCTCTTACACAGATTTTAATATCAATTTTGCAAGCGAGAGAAGCGAGCGAACAAAAAATAACCTCTTTTTTGGTTTTTAATTGCATTTTCGAATAAATATTCTGAAATATGACGAACGAGCGAAGCGAGCAATCCAAAAATGGCTACTTTTCTTGTTTTTAATCGCATTTTAGAACAGAAATATAAGAATATGAAGAGCGAGCGAAGCGAGCGAGCCAAAAATAACCACATTTTTTTTTCAATTGAAGTTTTGAAGAGCAGTTCACAGCTTGAATATGACGCTTTTGGCAACATCTACTTATTTACAAATTACTGTACAATTTTTCTTTCCAGTCCTCAAAATTTCGGGGGGGGGGGGGGGCAAGACTTCTGAGTGGGGGGGGGGGGGGGGGCAAATGCCCCCCCCCCATGCCCCCCCCCCCTCCTTGGTGCCGCCACTGCCAATAACACATTCTTAACGATGCTATTTTAATGTTGCTCTATTCGCTCGCAATTCAATCGTCATAGCATTCAGGGGCGGGATTTTTCCAGTGATCAGAGAGAGAGAGAGAGAATGGGAAAGGGCGGGCAGGGTCATGCAACTTCCGGTAATATAATAAATCTATTTGTTCATTTAAAACATAAATAATCTCACCTGTGGGGAGGGGGCACCAGGCGCGGATCCGGGGGCGAGCGGGCCTTGCCCCCCCCCCCCCCCCGCTAAAAAAAAAAAAGAGGGAGAGAGAGAGAGAAGGAAAAGAAGAGAAAGGGAAAGAAGAGAGAAAGGGAAAATAAAAAAGAGGAAGGAAAAAAGAAAAAGGGAAGAAGTATCTTGCCTCTTCCCCCCTCCCCGTAAGCTACACTGCTTACGGCTTATGCAAGAGCCGATGTATGCTAATGAGGATTCACAAGTGTTTAGGGCGGGTTTCGAGGGAGTTAGCGTATATAACCATGCATGGCGACACCCACAGAAACTAAACTTATTCATTACCGAACAAAACATGAAGAACGAGCCCTTTGACACCGTAGGTGCGAATTTACATTTTCTTTCGGAATTTAGAAACTATAGCCATCATAATGCGTTGTATGGACATGAAAAGTTCAGAATGTCCCCCAAACGAGACCAAAGTCCATACGCCACTGCATTACGTGCCAATATTTGACTCGCATGATTTCAAATTTGCCCCCCCCCCAAGAAATCCTGGATCCGCGCCAGGGAGGCGCAATGCCTCCCTCACTTTTCCAAGGATGAAAATAGTGCCTCCTACCCTTCTTCGCCTGATAAATGAGCTTTCACTTCCTATATCGCACTGTCCCCTTCTAATTCACCTTTCTTATATCAATCCCACAACTACTGCCCTTTTCAACAACACGTTCAAGTTAGTGATCTTATTTTTGGTTTCCACGTCAGGTGGAAAAAACCTCCATAAGGCAACAATTACAAATAATCCTAATTAAATTGAAAAACAAAGTGGCACAGAGAGATCGAAGGACACACAACATGAGAACTGCGATCGCGACGTCTACGGCGGAGGCTAGGTACATGTAGCAGCAAACGGTCGTAGAGGGCTAGTAAACCAATAGGTTATTAGACGAACTGACAATTGGACCAAATGGTTATTAGACCAAGTGGTTATTAGACCAAATGATAATTAGACCAAATGCCAATTGGACTAAATCGTCAATTGACCAAATGGGTGTAGACGAAGTGACAGTTGACCAACTGTAATTAGACCAACTTAAATATGGAAAAAATGATATCAGACCAAATGGATATTGGACCAAAGTGCATGTAGACCAGTTGACTATTGGACGAAATGGTAAATAGACCAATTGATAATGGACGAAGTGGCTATTAGACCAATTGGCAAAAAAAAAATGAGTAGACCAAATCGCTATTAAACCAAATGGTAATAGACTAAATGGCTATTGGACCAACTGGTTATTGGGCGAAATGGTGATTGGACGAGATGGTGATTAGACCATGTGGTAATTGGACCAAATGGCAGTCGACCAAATGGATATAAACCGCTGAGGGCACAAGATGTGGTGACGTTCTAGATGATACAATAATGGTGCTGGTGACGATACGTTCAAGCACTTTACTACATAAGCTGGTAAGAGATATGGGCCTGTAGTTAGCAGGATCATAGTGATCTCCCTTCTTGAAGACCGGTGATACGTTAGCGCCTTTCCAGTCAGCAGGTACTTCGCCACTGTCAATCGATGACTCAAAGATTACGGCAAGAAATAAGGGCAACCGCATCTGCAAGTTTCCTCATTAACCTAGGGCTGATGTTGTCTGGGCCAGGAGCGTAACCAGGTTGGATTTTGCGAAGGAGCTTCTTGACACCTTCCCCTGAGATGATAACAATGTCCAAGACACTCCTGTTGTTTGTAAAATCTCGTGAGCAATAGGTTGTATACGGAGGATAAAACCATTTGCTGTCATTAAAATAATGACAAATCTGTATTTTTCTTTGATTTTTACCTTAAATTGATTATTAGGTGGTCTGTCATCTTTGAGAGATCACATTTTTATTTCGCTGGAATTCTATTCTTAATCGTTTTAACCCCCCCCCCCCTACTTTTTTGTGTATTCGAAATCTCAGAACTGGCTCGGTCAGTTTTCATTAAATTTTCATCGATCATCAATATTAATGAAATATCGGTTTTCCAATCATTTTCAAGTTCATCAGGTCATCGTGACGTCAGCCAGGCGCCATTTTGTAAATATCATATCATGATCATATCTTCATAACGGAATGTCATTTCTCACTCATATTTGGCATGATGAATGTCCATATTAGTCCAAACAATTCCATCTGCTTGGACGCGCACCTCCGCATCAGAGCGCGCGCAAAAATTAAAAACGCTCAGAATTGTTTAAAATTCATTTTGCACACGTTTCAGGCCATTTTAAGCAGTTCAAAAATTTTCGCGCGTTTTGCACGTGCGCTGGTCGTAAATGACATTAAAACACCGTTTTTTTTCCACTTCATTTGCACTACTGACAATTTTGTTGACATCATAAGGTCATCAAAATCCGTGCGCGCGTCTATGGGGTAAATAATGTAAATACGCGCAAAAACATGTCCCTTTAAAATCTGCCATAGCTCCTCAGAATGCATGGAGACCCCCGTTTTTTTACATATTCTGAAAGCTTATGAGTTGTAGATGTGAATCCATGACAAAAATATACCTTGTCGATGCTATGACGTCATCACATTCTCATGTGAACTCAAAATTCCGATTTTGAATTTATGACGTCATACTTTTTGCATCTAAACGAGACTGTGTCGCTTATTGTTGGTCGATTTTTGCCAGGATTTCGATATGTTGTAGCTTCGACAGTTCTCTACAAAACAGCATCCACCTTTTTTTTTCATTTTGATGAGATCATCATGGTCTAAATTTACGATCAATGGTAACATGTCAGTTTGTTTTTTTTCTCTCTCTCTCATTTTAAGTGTATTGTCTACGGGACATGACAGTTTTCCAATTCTTGATTCTACATTCCCGTCTTCATTGAGCTCCGTTATTTCTGCTCAATATTCGCCCAACTTCCAGTCCGTTGTACCTGAGGCAATTCTCCACCTACCTATTCCCTTCATTTGTCTATTTCAATGACCTGATGATACTTTAATAGCGGCTTAAAAAGCTTTCATGTCAGAATTTTCCATATTTTCGTGTAAAATGCAGCGTAATTCATTTAGCATACACTACAGCATATTTAACAACTTAAAGTCGACACTGTCCATTCCATTCAAATTTCGGTCAGTCGTCAGTCATCACAAGTGCAAGTTCCACAATGTTTTTCAAGGTCCACAAGTCACTATGACGTCTAACTTCCGGGCGCCATTTTATCAAAATCAACAAATTAATGATCATATCTCCCAAACTGGATCATGGATCCTCTTCAAAATCGTAACAGACATCACATCTTGGACAAACATCATGCACACGCCAAACCAGAAGGCTAGATCAATTCATTTTTTGTTAGCGTTTCTTTTTTTAAAGTATCGACGTCGTTTTCTTGTCCATCTTTTCCTTTATATCTGTATAATTTTACCTTCCTTAACAAATGAAAAAAAAAACTGTTTACTCCTGAAGGTAATGCATGTCCATTTTATGAACAACTAAACATTTTTTTGAAATTGTTGCGTCTTTCCTCTCAATTAGCAAAGGAAATACAGAAACTTTCAAAAGTAATTTCCCTTAAAGACCAATCTTCCACGTATTTTTTCGGCCGTGATATCTTTAATATTGAAAGTTTTATCTAATTAAAATCTGGCAAAAGCATTATGATTTTTAAGACAATTCTTCACTGATTTTCAAAGTCATCAAGTCAATATGACGTCATCTAGGTGAAATTTTGTCAAAATCACCTTAAAGTTATATCTTCATAACGGAAGATCATTTCTCATTCATATTTGGCATGATTAAAGTTCACATCAGTCCAAAGAATTCCAACTACTTAGACGCTCGCGGACGCGTACGTCCGCGTACGTCCGCGAGTCAGCGCGCGCGCAAAAATAAAAAATTCTCAGAATCGGCTAAAACTCATTTTGCACACGTTCCAGGCCATTTTAAAAATTTGCGCGCGTCTGAGTCCGCCATATTTGCGCGAGGAGCCCACAGAAAACGTAAAAACGCCGTTTTTCACTCGATTTGCAATCCTAATACTTTTCTTGACAACGGAGTATATGAAATACGACCCAAGTCCATGGGAGGTGATTACGAGTAAATTGAAAAAAAAAATACTGAATATGTTTTAATTTGTCCAATAACATTATATTTGACTGTGATATATATGACAACATCGTAAAAGAAAATTGAAATATACATTTTTATTGTAATTAAGCTTCACGTTACTTGTGTGCGGGTCCTTTTTTTGGGGTCGTTTTTAGAATCATATGGACTTGGGTCAGTCTTTGAATCATATACAGTACTATAGTAATAGGTGTTCTAAAAAGAATACATAAGAGAGTTGTGTCATATATTACAAGGCACAATGTCCCTCATCTCGTAGAATGTTAGTTTATTGGATAGCATGTGTGTGGGGGGGGGGGGGGTGGTGTGTATGTGTGTATGACTTTTGGATGCCAAGGGTGGAGGAGAGAGGCCTCGATCCATTTTTAGGATTTTGAGGGCGGACAAGACGACCAAGCAGAGATGAATCCTTTGCCAGGCTCGTACGCAGAATTTTTTTTTTTTCCGGGGGGGGGGGGGGGGGGGGGGGGGGCTGGGGGGCAACACGCATAAAACTTTTCGAAGAAACTTAAAAGCAAGGCAGCAAAGCAACCGAGCTTGTGATGAGGGTACTTTTTTCATTTTTGAAGTAAAATTGAAGGATTTGGTACACACCTATATATGGTGGATTTTGTGAAAATTTTCAGTAAAGAAATATAAGTTTTTAGAACTTCGGTGGGGGGGGGGGGAATGCTCCCCTCCCTGCTTCTTCGCTACGTACGGCCATGCCCTCGGCTACGTGTTTATAGACATGTGTATATTAGCGCGAAGCATTTTATACTTGTTACGAGAATAGTATCATTATAATATCACAATGCAATATGGTTACCTCAGATTTAGTTCAGAAATTATTGGGGGGGGGGGGACTGCCCTCCCCCGGAATCGACGCCTCTGGACTGGAGGACTTGGGACAGGTTATCCAAAAAGAAATGTGTTATACATGTATAATACTTAGTTTTGCAAGGGTTTTTTTTTTCCTGTTGGCATTACACATATACATCTCCCCTCCGCATTTAACACGCGCACGCACACACACACACACCCACACCCACACACACACACACACACACCCACACACCCATCCACAAACACCCCACGCGCGCGAGTAAACATCTTTTTACTCTGGCATGTACTGCCCATATGCAAAATACACACATAACTGTGATGTTAGACAAGGAGTGATGAAAGGGGGGCGCTATAATATGAATGTAAGAATGACCCAAGTCCTGGACTTGGGTAATTCTTACATTCATACCAGATTTCACTCCTTTATTTTAGGCACTTCCGGGGTGAATTAAGGTTTATCATTTATACACAGGATGAGCCCATGTATAAGCAACAATTTCCCATGTTTAACTCAATTTAGCCAAGTAATAGACTTGCGTCATTTTTATATTCAGATACTCAATTTCCATTAATCAAGAAGGAATTTCAACTGCTGATAAGGTCGTACGTACGCTCCAAAGTTTAAAACCTTTCCGTGCGTCTATTGGGAAAATAATGTAAAAACGCGCAAAACAAGCCTTTTTAAAATCCTCCACAGCTCCTTAGAATGGGTGGTGTCCCCAAATCTTTTTACGTATTCTGAAAGTTGATGATTTGTAGATATGAATGCATGAAAAAAATTACTTTGTCGATGCTATGACGTCATGATATCGGCACCTAAACTACAAACTTCGATTTTAAATTTATGGCGTCATATGTATGTATATATATATATATATATATATATATATATGTATATATATATATATATATGTATATATATATTTTTTTTTTTTTTGCATTTAAACGAGACTAATTCCCTTATTGCTGGTCGATTTTCACCAGGATTTCGATATGTTGTAGCCAACACAATTTCTTACAAGAAGGATGCATTCCCTTTTTTTTTTTCTATTTTGACAACGTCATCATGGTTCAATTTAACGATAAATGGAGGCCTGCCAATTTGTCATATTCTACGTAAATTCTCTATGGGACCTGAGTTTTTCTCTTGATTCTACATTTCTATCTTCTTTGATCAACAGCTCCGTTATTCCTACTTGATTTTCGCCCTTCTTCGAGTACGTTGTAGCTCAGATGTTTGTTTGTTTGTTTGTTCTTGTTGGTTTTATGGGGGGTTCAAAGAGAAGGATATTCCTTTTCGATAGATTTTGACAGCCCACCCAATGCGTCCCCAGTCACGAATTCAAACACTGTCAAATGTCTCGTTGTAGTACATCTTGGGGAAGCTGTGCAATGATCCATAGAGCTAAGATACCAAAACTCCAAAATGAATATGCCAGAATGATTTTGAATACAGATTATTATACATCTCAACGTTCCTTGTTACTCACGCTGAAATGGCAATCAGTTGAGCAACGTAAAAATTATCAATATTGTGTTCTTGTTTTTAAAATACAAAATAATCTCAAAGGGTTATGTTTTGGTGGCTTATTGTCCATGTTATAAAAGTTTAATACACGACTTGTTTTGTAAATAAAAGTAAAAGAAAATAAATTTTCTCTGTCAGAATGGGTAAGCTTCATTTATACAAATATTATATACATGGCCACATTTATCTTCTTTTTTTAGAATTTATGTTCGATTTTGTCTCTCATTGTCCTAATCATTCATAATTGTTTGTATATATGATGATTTTGTTGATTCAATAAAACATTATTTAAAAAACTTCAAAATAATCTAATATCGACTTATCTAGAATCATTGATATGTTAACAAACTGTAAACTGTAGGACACGTTATTCATTAAAATGACCCCTCCACTTCCCCGCCCAAGGATGGAATATAAAAGAAATTCCTTTGCACATGTCGGAGCCAGTTTGTTTAAGGCACTCCCTGTGAATGTTCAGACATGTACATCCCTGTATAGATTTTAAAAAACGATGCAAAGCCTTACATATTGATTCAATGGAATTATAACAGTGCTATATATATCCATGTATCTACTTGTTTACAATATCATTAATCCATTCTCCATGTTTGAAGGGCTGCAATCAAAAGGCACTAAATCCATTTTGACTGATTTCGAGAAAATCAATTATTTTTAATTACACACTTTCCTCTCCATTTAGTCATCAAGTCTGTACTACAAGTGAAAGAACCATCACTACTGGTCATAAAAAGGCATGTTAGAAAAATCCTGCGTACACATGTATTTTATATAATTTTACAGTGAAAAGTGTTTGTATGATACGGAATGTGATTGGTTTTGGATTGGGTTTGCTTCAGGTGACGTGCAAAAAAAAATTGTTGTAGGGCACGGTCGTGCAGTATGACTTTGATCTTCGCATGGTTAGGCGCGTACAAAAGTGTATGGGACTGTGCATCAAAAACACCTTGCGCGTACCTATTCTTACCATTGTTTTTACACCGCGCTTTTGATGTGAGCGGAAGGCAAATGTAATCCAGACAGAAAGATTCTTTAAAATGTCGTATACTAGATCTAATGTCAGGGGTCTATTTTCTATAATAAATAGTGCATGTTCTATTTATGCACCAATGCTGGACTATATGAACTCCAAATACTAAATTATCCCTCGTGCCGGTCTAGACAAAACTGCACTTGGTCTAAATAGACCATGCACTATTTATATAATATATATATAATTATTTCTTTGGATTTAGCGCCTTTTGGCAGAAATCCACTTGAGGTCACCTATGACTTGTTCAATGGCTTTTGTGTAAAAGAATGTAATTTGCATGAATATACTAAAAGAAAAACACAATTAACACAATTAGATGCAAAAAACATCTTAGTACCCTACAAACTGTTTGCACACTGTTACATGGCATGCTATTTTCATAGGAATGAATGTTTCCATTTCACGTAAAGGTAGAGGCATGCCTCTAATCGATAATAAATTGTACTTTAACTAACATAAATGAACCTTCAACTTTACGTAGGCATTGACCTACTGTAAAAAGGGAATGTTTGAACAATTCAGACGCACCCAAAATCCCGCATAGGTGTAGGGGGGGGGGGGGGCCAAAAGTGGTATTTACGTGCTGCTGGCAAGAGCCTAGACAGCACAGTCTGGATGAATATCAAGTTTTAAAAATTTCACCAACATATTTTTCTTTCAAAGGAGCGAAGCAGCAAGAAACGATGGAAAAAATGAGTGCTTTGGAACAGAAATTTGATTGAAAAGTGGGAGTCAATTTCGTGGCACATATACAACACACATAATATTCTGAGTACAGTAATGTGTCGAAAGCCACTTTCATTCACTATTTCAATCCCACATGACTAGAAAACAGTGCAAAAAATATTCTTCCATGTCACGTAAGAAAAAAAAATTCAGCTTCTCCTGAATCGCATTTAGATAACTAGCATAACTGTACAAAGAAAGTACATTAAAATGAAGACAGGTTCTAACTAGCTTGTCTTTTAGGGGGGGGGGGGGTGTAACATCAGCAAGCTCAACCATGACTGAATAGCAACAGAGTGGTTAAATTGCAGTATTTCGGGGGTTTGGTCAACATATAAACAAGCAAACATTCAATGGAATATGGAAAGCATAAACAAGATGCACACTTATTCTGGCTTTCTGCATGTGCAGTGCTAATTATGTCCCTTTTTTCTGATTAGTCAAAATACCAATGGCTGGCACTGAGACTTGGCCAATCAGTAAAGAATAGACAAAGTAAAATAAGCGCCTTTTGATTGAAATCTGATATGAAAATAGCGCCTTTTGGTTGACAGCATAAATTTCATATCATTTTTTCATATTTTCTGAATTGATTTTAAGAAAAATATAATGATTTGGATACACATGACAGAGGTGAAAAGTGGATTTAGCGCCTTTTGGTTGCAACCTCTTCGTTTGTAATTTACAATGTTACTTACTGTTATGCATTGAGTATTTTGTATTTTCATGTAGAATGTTTGTTATTACTGCAGGGCGCCTTAGGAAAGCAGTTTTACAAAAGTGAACAGGCCAACCCTGCAGTATGAAATGAATAAGACAAAATGAATAAATACATAAGCATAAGTAAATATTTGGTTTGGATATCCATATAGATAATGGCAAAAGGCTTTTCACTCAGGCCCAGCGAAAGTGAAGAAGGAAATTTCTTTATTGATTCATCTATTGGCAACGGAACACAGATCATCGTAACCTACACGCAGAAGTCGGGATCTACTTCAGGTATCTTTGAATTACGTAGAGTTGGTCCAGACTAGGACCGGTAACACATTGCTTTGGCCACTGTTTGTAATTAGCTCTCCAAAATCAATTACTGCTATAAACAAAATGTAAAAGGACAGACATCTAGGTTTAATCTGCATTATCTTAAGTTTTAAATTGGTCAGGAATGATTATTGCAGTTTACACTGGTATAAGTACGTCTAAATCAACGGTATTGCTAGGGGTTGTATATTTACTGCAAGCGCAAATTTTAACGTCTAAAAAGAATAAGTACTTAAAACTTATGCAAAACAAGAACTTACGAGGTGTCACGTTGTAATGCAGAACAAAAGGGTATGTTGTGTTTCCTACCAGCCTCGAAATTTGCTAAATTTAGAGGTGTATGGTTTCAAGAAAGTTTGTTGTCCCACATATTATTTCCAGGTGTTTCGCTGACACTGACACAGCCGAACAATGAAACTATATCTTCAGGGAGCCCTGAATATACTGAGGATATAGAAAGAAAGGTCATCACGGTTTTCATCGAGAGTACGGCAAAGGTGACAAATCACTAAAACGTCTTTTCTGTTCAAGTCAAATGACTGCCTAGTAGACTTAAGAAAACTATAAAATACAAATTACCACGTATGGCATTGACATTATTTGGTTATTAGTTTTAGCATGCTTATCATCAGAAAATGACGAAAATCCAGGGATGTAAAAGTCATTGCCTGCCCGCTACTGTCATGCTAGCGTGATGCAAACATACGCATAATTATCATCTTTTGCGAAATATTAATGCACCCATCCTCCCCTCCCTTTCTGAAAAGAAATGTATATGATGACCCTTAATATACTTGAATTGCTCAATTTAATACATTTTTTATAAGCCAGCGTGTCCAGTGCAGTGTGAAATTTTGCTCCCTCCATAATCATGATGGCTAAATAAATTTTGGATCTATCACAGGTCTTGTAGACAGGATTTTGCATATTAGTCGTGATAGGTTCCAGACAGTGTAAATTCTCTCAAAATGGCCATTATCATGATCATGAAGACATTACAATTATTTTGTACTCTTGAATACAAATCGGGCTCTCCAGCCCCCCCCCCCCCCACACACACACACACGCACCTTTGCTATAAATTGAAATATATTGAGAACAATCCAATATGTATGGATTTCATTCAATAAACTTTGAAACTTGAAACTTAAGCTTTTATAGAACATATACTATACAGATATGTTAATAGCATAATGGAAAATATTTCAGTACCACTCAGAGAAATCAACGGAGATCACAGTAGTATACGGTACGTCATTATGTTGATCATGCAATCATTTAACACAAAACTGCTTATATTAACTTATGTTATTGGTTTGTATATTTTCAGCTTATGCTGTTGTTCAGGGGTGGTATTCTGAACACCGTTTTAACTGTGTTTTAAGTTCTGTTGTAACTTCTGTTTTATGTCACCGACTTACAACACCGCTAAAACAGTCTTTAAACGGTAATCTGAGAACTGTTTTAACGGTGTTGTAAGTCATCAAAGCCACATCCACCACAAAAATATCATCCAATAGGGAAAATCGTAAGAGATGGATCTAAGATGATTCAGCTGATAAGATCGCCCCCTGGGGAAGGGGTGCGTGAAATCCGTGAACTTATATTCGCGTTGTAAATGAGCTCATTAATTTGCGTTTAGTTTCTTGCTTGAATTAACTGATGCGATGATGTGACTAGATTAGTTGTGCAAATCATCTCTGATATTATCGCAGACAATTGCCAAATTGCGAGGCAAAAATTCTCTCGAAATGATGTTTTGAAATATCAGAAAGGTTTACTGGATCTCGTTATCCTCATTGCTACTAAAAATACAATGAGCGAGAAAAATTGCCACCATGACATACCACATACAAAGTTAAAACACCTCTCATCCTTTTTTATCTCATGAGCATGAATTGTCCAGTGGAAAAAGTTAAAACAGTTAAAACGGTCTTCAGAACACCGTGTTTATGGCATTTTTACGCGCTTGCGCGCGATTTGCGCCAAGCATGCAAATAGAAATGCGGGGTTAAAAAGATAAAAACAAAAGCTAAAACAGAGATAAAACGGTGTTCAGAATACCGATTTGCTAAAAA
>JAPZVO010000236.1:0-57287 GCA_029962745.1 Echinometra lucunter | reverse complement strand
ACCTCAAACCAAAAGGAAGTTATTGTGATTGCAGTATACGTGATAATGATGTCTACCATGACAGGAGTTGTGATGTTTATTGCTTCACTACGCATGTGAGACAACAATAACAAAAACAAACATATATTCATTGTCTAATCCAATAAATCATGAAGTCTTCATTCTAGATATCTTTTTTTTCATCCTCAGAATATTTTGGTTGATGTACCTGAAGCTCCTATCAGTCTCAGTAAAGTATTCAAACAAAAATAAACCTTATGAATGGGTCTACAGTGCACCAAATAAATGAATTTACTATCTTCAAGGGAAAATATCAACATCATCATCTTAAGTCACCATTACCATCATTACAATTTTTTTATGGGACTTATGACATCCTTGCAGCATTCAATGAGCATCAAATAGAAATATTTTTATAGGCTAATAAATGCGGATGCCAGCAAAGAGAAGAACACTTTTTGATAGGCAATGTCTGAAGAACTTAAACGATATCCCTTCCTATACGATAACCGCACCACCTAAGCCTGTAAAAAAAGTTCAGAGCAGAGCGAGAGATGTGGAAACGTAGATGGCGTCATCAAAAGTCACAAACAACTTGTAAAAAATATTACTTCTGGTGTGAGAAGGGGCGGATCAAGGAGGGGGGGGGGGGGAGGGATATGTGGTGGTGGTGTGATCTCAACTCTTCTAGATCAAGATTTATAACTGTATACCTAATCTTCTTTCATGTGTGTGAAGTTCATAAGGCTCTCTAAAGGCATACATATAAATTCAATCATAAAGAGATTTTGTTTTTCTTTTTGATGGTGGAGCTACGAGAGAGCTGACAAAGCCGTTCAACTATTCCCTGCTTATGTTTTACAAGAAAGTGAACCACCTGGGATTCTGCACAACCTAATGACCCTAGAAACCTAAAGTTAGCTCGGAAAGCAAATAAATTACTCTTTGATAGTATATGAAATACATTACCATTTAATACATAATCCATTTGCAGGAATTTGTCAAATATGTGTGTTTTTTTCTTTTTAAACTCCTAGTATATCATGAATAAATGTCAACTACAGGACACAAATAAATAGCTTTAAATTGTAAAAAGAAGTGAAATACCCTTAGCGGTCTCGCCTGCATTATGCAAGTTGTCATGACAGAATTCTGATTTAGTGAAAAGTTGTGCTTAAGGGGCCCTATCCAGGGTGACCAAATTTTAGATTCTAAAATACTGGACTTTGTTGGGATTTGACTTCAAAGGGCCAAAGGCCGAAGTCCTTTGGAAGCGAATAGAGACGTTAGATAATAATGTGATATGCGCTATGCAAGAACAGATTATTGTTATTATGAAGGGCAAGGCATGACAGCGAAATCATGAACTTTATGAGAATCAGCTTCATTGGCATCTCTAAAAGTTGATACTCGACAACACTAAAAAAAGTGGAATTCGCTCCTCATTGTTGTAAGGGTTGATTAGATTAGAGGGAAGTTAGTTTTTTGTATTGATTCTTATTTTCTGCATCTCTTCCAACGGATGAGGCTCTATTCTTTAAACAGATGAGGAAGTGTTTGTTGAACGATTGATGATGAATTTAATGTTCAAGAATGAAAAACCCTGTCATATTATTGACTAAAGCTTTGACCAGTGTTTGGATTTTATGCCAGTAATTAGAATTCGGTAAGGTTTAATTTCAACATATTCCTATATAAGGTTGTTGATAGAAACAAAATGCAAACATAGGCCTACTCTTAAGCACTCTATAGTTCCAACCTGCAGATCAGACTTTCCTAGCTTATTGTAGACCCTACTTTTTCCTTTGCCATTCAGTGGGTAGACTCCTCTTTAGAAAAGAATAACAGAAGTAGTACTCTAGTAGAGGGGGGGGGGGTCAGGATCATTTTTTTTCATGACATGGTGGACAAAAGCACCATTTTTGGTGTGAAGCTTCCTTAGGTTAAATAAATTGATTTCAGCTTAGGAGCTCTCCCAAAATAAGTATGTAACCATGGTAACAGACTAAAATTGAAATGAAGCCCGTATTTGACCGCTTTAAAGGGTAAGTCCACCTTAGAAGTTTCACTGTTTCAATAAAAGGAGATAAATTTGAACAGCATTTTAAAAAAGAAATGAGCAAAATCGGTCAAAGAATAAGAAAATTACACTCATTTACATTTTCTAAACATTTTCTAAACTATTCTCGGCTCTGCAAATTGGCAACACTGATGACATCATATGCGAGCAGGTCTCCATTCACTTTGTACATGAAATTTCACATTTTCTCAATTTTCTTGGAAGTTACACATTTTCTAACCCCCATAATCAAAGTATTATGTAAAAAGCAATTCTTCTGAACATACATTGATTATGGGGGTTAGAAAATGTGTAACTTCCAATAGGCCCAACTGTAACCTAAGATTCATGCGACACATGAGAATATCATGACCTAAAATTGGCAAATTCTAGAAATATAGCACAGCTTAATGCATAACGATGGCTGACCGACACATCTAAAATATGATTTCGAAATTGGGAATAATAAGGGTCCTGCATGTCACACTCCTGATATTAAAAAAAGAGGAAGTGAATAGATCGATAAATAAATGAAGAAATAAATATAAAGAAGAATCTATTCTTCTATCTAGTTATTAATTTAAATGCTTGATAACTGCAACAGGCCATGGCATAAATTTTTTCTACCAAAATGTCAAACTGATGCAGTTAATGACCACGTAGCCCAAAACAATCACACACTAAACTGGAATAAGGGCCAAATCCTAGTCAGAGACGATTATAAATATGCCAGATGGATTAGGGAGACAATTTATATCCAGAAGAGCAGGGCACATTCTGTGAACAGAGACGCTGGACAATACAAATTTTCTCTTACGCACACTTCCCATTCTCTCGGACTGTCACACTGCCAATACCCCATCTATGGCGAGTCAGAGCTAGTCTGAAGAAGCCTTCAGAAACCAGTAGGCGAAAGCTAACAAGGTAACAACCAATTGATTGTGGAAAGATGAAAATCTATTTTTGTTTTCAATTTCCTTTTTACAAATCAAGTTTTGTTCTCCGACAATTTTTCTTCTATCTGTTAATTATGTCTAAAATGGATATTAAGGATCACAGACAGATCACAAACTGATACAAAGTAAATCTATTCTTTAAGCCTACCACTTTTTTCAGAGGGGTCTTAGGGGTCTTTTAATGCAGCATGCGAAAGCAGAAATTAGGTTTTATAATTTTTGCTAGCTCACTTTGCTCATTAAGTTTTTAAAGTCGAATGTCCTTTAATTCGACAAGCACCATAGCCTCCTAGCTAGATTGTACTTTTCTAGAAGTAATACACAAAGTAAGCTATGACTTATGAGATGAGCTGGAGAATTAGTATTAGTGGGGGGCTATACAGGGGTAAAAAAGGTCAATGTTTTCAATTCCTTTGGAGACCAGCTTATCTGATAGATTATGATCTCCTGAGCATTTTGACACCATTTAAAACAAGCCAATAGCAAGATTGTGTCTCGCCCACCCGTGACTAAATAACACGAAAGTTTCCCCAAGTACATCCCTTAACAAGGTCGACGTCACAAGAAAGTCTTGCAGGTAAACTTTAATGTTTGACCGAAAATGACCTTTAACCTTACCATGTGACCTCCAACAGCACCACAACATGATGTTACCCCTAGTGCATCTATCACCCAAGTTTGGTTGCCACTGGACCAACAGTTGCCAAGTTATGTGTCATAAGAGAGTCTTGCAGGTACTCTATAATAATGTGACCTCAAATGACCTTTAACCTCACCATGTGACCTCCGACAGCACCGCAACATTATGGTACCCCTAGTGCATCTACCACCCAAGTTTGGTTGCCATCGGACCAGCAGTTGCCAAATTATGTGTCATAAGAGAGTCTTGCAAGTAAACTTTAAGATTTGTGACGGACGGACGACTTACGGACAACGGACGGACGACGGACGGACGCCATTTGGATCCCTTAGTCTTGCCTTCACCTCCAGTGGGCGAGACAAAAAGGGATTGAAACAAAAGGATTGAACCATGGATATCAAGAACATCTTATGGCCATTTCCAAATATTTGCACTATCATGAAAGATGTAACCTTTTACATTCTTTCATCGTTTAGTATGCAAAAAAACAAACCCACCTCCAAACACAAGAAATGACAGAGGAAAAGCAAATTCAAGAATTTGAAAACATCTGTAACATATGACCTCCAATGACCTTTCACCTTATCATGTGAAGTCCAACAGAATGATAACATGCACTTCCCCTTAGTGATCTGCAACCCAAGTTTGACTGAAAAGTGTGACACGGTTGGAAAGTTTTGTGTCATAAGAGAGTCTTGCACGTAAACTTTAACCGTTCAACGTTTGACCTGTAATGACCTTCGACCTGACCATGTGACCTCTGACTGGACCATAACATGCAGGTCCCCTTAGTGCATCTACAACCCAAGTTTGATAGATAAGTGTCACACGGTTGCAGAGTTTTGTGTCATAAGAGAGTCTTGCACGTAAACTTCAACGTTTGACCTGAAATGACCTTTGACCTTACCATGTGACCTATGACTGGACCATAACATGCAGGTCCCCTTAGTGCATCGACAACCCAAGTTTGATAGATAAGTGTCACACGGTTGCAGAGTTTTGAGTCATAAGAGAGTCTTGCACGTAAACTTCAACGTTTGACCTGAAATGACCTTTGACCTTACCATGTGACCTCTGACTGGACCATAACATGCAGGTCCCCTCAGTGCATCTACAACCCAAGTTTGGTTGAAAAGTGAGTCACGGTTGCAAAGTTATGTGTGATAAGAGAGTCTTGCACGTCAACTTTAACATTTGACCTGAAATGACCTTTGACCTTACCATGTGACCTCTGACGGGACAATAAGATGCAGGTGCCCTTAGCGCATCTACAACCCAAGTTTGATTGAACAGTGTCACACAGTTGCAGAGTTTTGTGTCATAAGAGAGTCTTGCACGCAAATTTTAACGTTTGACCTAAAATGACCTTTGACCTTACCATGTGACCTCTGACTAGAGCATAACATGCAGGTCCGCTTAGGGCATCTACAACCCAAGTTTGGTTGAAAAGTGAGTCACGGTTGCAGAGTTTTGTGTCATAAGAGAGTCTTGCACGTAAACTTTAACGTTTGACCTGAAATGACCTTTGACCTTACCATGTGACCTCTGACTGGACCATAACATGCAGGTCCCCTTAGTGCATCTACAACCCAAGTTTGGTTGAAAAGTGAGTCACGGTTGCCAAGTTATCTTTCATAACGTTTGTGACGGACGGACGGACGACGGACGGACGACGGACGGACGACGGACGGACGACGGACGGACGACGGACGGACGACGGACGGACGACATTTGGATCCCTTAGTCTCGCCTTCACCTCCGGTGGGCGAGACAAAAATCAAAATCAGCCAAAAACTGAGTTGGTGCCGCCCCAAAATCTGATTTTTACGGGGAGGTCCTAAGGGAGGCTAAATATTATGCTTCCAGGTCAAAATTGTTAATAATTTTGATATGGAAAATGCAATTGTTAGGTGGTCTGTCATCTTTGACAGATCACCTTCTAATTTCGTCAGAATTTTCTTTCTTTATTATTAGGTGGTCTGTCATCTTTGACAGATCACCTCTTAATTTCGTCAGAATTTTCTTTCTTTATTAGGTGGTCTGTCATCTTTGACAGATCACCTCTTAATTTCGTCAGAATTTTCTTTATTAGGTGGTCTGTCATCTTTGACAGATCACCTCTTAATTTCGTCAGAATTTTCTTTATTTATTAGGTGGTCTGTCATCTTTGACAGATCACCTTTTAATTTCGTCAGATTTTTCTTTATTATTCTCTTTATTTGTACCCACTTTTTTGTGCAGTCGAAATCTCAGAACTGGCCTTGTCATTTTTTTTCAAATTTTCATGAATTATCAGTCCTTACGAGTTCTCGGTTTTTTACGCATTTTCAGGTTCATCAGATCATCGTGACGTCATCCAGGCGCCATTTTGTTAATATCATTTCATGATCATATCTTCTTAACGGAATGTCATTTCTCATTCATACTTAGCATGATGAATATTCATATCAATCTGAATAATTCCATTCATTTAGACGCGCGCGTACGCGTACGTTTGCGCGTCGGTGCGCGCGCAAAAATTAAAAATGCTCAGAATCGACTCATATTCATTTTGCACACGTTTCAGGCCATTTTAAGCATTTCAAAAATTTGCGCGCGTCCGCGTCCGCGCGCGACATATTTGCGCGCGCACACCAAAGAAAATGTAAAAACACCGTTTTTTCACTTGATTTGCGATCCTAATACTTTTCTTAACCATTCACAACAATTGAAAGTCGATTTCAACTCCTCATAAGGCCGCACGCGCGCGTCAAAGTTCAAAATCCGTGCGCGCGTCTATGGGGCAAATAACGTAAAAACATGCAAAAACATGCCCTTTTGAAATCTGCCATAGCTCATTAAATAGCATGGGGACCCCCCAATTTTTTTGCATTTTCTGAAAGCCTATGAAATGAATATTTGAATTCACGAAAAAAAATTGAGGGTCAAGCAGTCGGAACGTCGTCATATTCTCAGGTGAAATCAAAATTTCATTTTTTCAATAATGACGTCATATTTTTTACCTTTAACCGAGACTATCTCGCTTACTATTCATCAATTTTCGCTGAGATTTCGATATGTTGTAGCTGAGACAATTCTCTACAAATATGCTATTCAATGTTACTCATTTTGATGACGACATCATGGTCTAAATTCACGATTAAAGGTACTATGTCAATTTTTCTCAATTTGCGTGTATTCTCTATGGGACATGACCTTTATGTAATTCTTGATTCTACATTCTCGTCTTCTTTGATCAACATCTTCCTTATTTCTGCTTGATTTTCGCCCATCTTTAAGTATGTTGCAGCTGAGAAAATTCTCTATCTTAGGCATTCATATGTTTTTTAATAAAATGTCGAATACATGTGAAATTTTGAGTGGAAAACCTGATATTAGAATTCGTTTTGAATCAACGTGTTATCTCTATGAGCTGTTTTCAGGTATAACTTCAAAGCACTTGCCTCACATGCTCAAGGTCCCTAGTTCGAGTCCCGGAGGGAAGGGGCAATTTTTTTTTCCGTTTGCTTTATTTTTACATGTTATATTACTATCCTCTTTAACTATATGATTACATATACAGTTAGGGTCGATGAAATAAACTGCTGATTTTGGCCCGTTATGACAATAGCAATGCAGCGCACAGTAGTTTATGTATAACCCTATAGAAAATCTGATTGGTCAAGGTGAATTCAAGCTTTGGATCATCTTTTAAGTATTCTGCGATATCAAACCATCCAATTTCTATGACGTTAGTCTCCTGTCGAGGCGTAAAAATTTTATCAAAAGTCTTACCAACGAATTTATCACAATCCATGTCGAAACCTAAAAGATGCCGACAGACCACCTAATTCGTCACGAGTCTATGACGAATTCTATTCTCGTTTTTCTTTATTCTAAGCACTTTTTTGTGCACTCGAAATCTCAGAATCGGCTGGTTCAAATTGCATGAAATTTTGGTCAGTTATTAGTCATAATCAGATCTCGCCGTTCCATATATTTTCATGTTCATCGGGTCATCGTGACGTCATCCAGGCGCCATTTTGTGAAAATCACCTTAGGGTCATATCTTCATAACGGATAGTCATTTCTCATTCATATTTGGCATGTGAAAAGTTAATTTTAATCCAGTAAATTTCAGATAGCCAGACGCGCGCGTACGCGTACGTCCGCGCGTCAGCGCGCGCGCAAAAATTAAAAATGCTCAGAATCGCTTCAAATTCGTTTTGCACACGTTTTAGGCCATATTTAGCATTTCCAAAATTTGCGCGCGTCCGCGTCCGTGCGCACGTCATGCGCGCGCGCAGGTCCTAAATAACGTTAAAACGCCGTTTTTTCACTTGATTTGCATTCCTGACACTTTTCTTAACAATTTCCATCAATTTAGAACTGATTTCAACTAACCATATGTTCGCACGCGCGCGTCAAAGTTCAAAATCCGTGCGCGTGTCAATGTTGAAAATAATGTAAAAACACGCAAAAACATGTCCCTTTAAAATCCGCCATAGCTTCTCAATATGCATGGATACCCCCATTTTTTTTTACATATTCTGAAAGGTTATGAGTTGAAGATGTGAATCCATGAAAAAAATTTGTCTTATCGATATTATGAGGTCATCCTATTCTTATGTGAACTCAAAATTTCGATTTTGATTTTTTGACGTTATATTTTTTGCCTTTAACCGAGACTATCGCGCTTATTATTCATCAATTTTCGCCGAGATTTCGATATGTTGTAGCTGAGATAATTCTCTACAAATATGTTATCACTGTTACTCATTTTGATGAGGTTATCATGGTCTAAATTCACGATTAAAGATACAATATCAATTTTTCTCATTTTACGTGTATTCTCTATGGGACATGATCTTTACGTAATTCTCGATTCTACATTCTCGTCTTCTTTGATCAACATCTCCCTTATTTCTGCTTGATTTTCGCCCATCTTTAAGTATGTTACAGCTGAGAAAATTCTCTATCTTATGCATTCATATCTTTTTTAAGCAAATTCGAAAACATGTCGAAATTTTCACTGGAAAACCTGAAATTAGAACTCCGTTTTGAATCTACGTGTTATCTCTATGAGCTGTTATTCAGGTATACCTTCAAAGCACTTGCCCCACATGCTCAAGGTCCCTGGTTCGAGTACCGGAGGACTTTTTCGATGCTTTCTTTTTACATGTTATATTACTATCCTCTTTAACTATATGATTACATATACAATCACAGTCAATGAAATAAACTGCTGATTTTGGCCCGTTATGACAATTGCAATGCAGTGCACAGTAGTTTATGTACAACCCTATAGAAAATCTGATTCGTTAAGGTGAATAAAAGCTTTGGATCACCTTTTAAGTATTCTGCGATATCAAATCATCCAATTTCTGTGACGTGAGTCTCCTATCGAGACATAAAAATTTTATCAAAAGTCTTACCAACGAATTTATCGAGACCCACGTCGAAACCTAAAAGATGCCGACAGACCACCTAATTCGTCATGTGACGAATTCAAAATGTCTCGTTTATTTATTTTTCTTTATTCTAGACACTTTTTTGTGCACTCGAAATCTCAGAATCGGCTGGTTCAAATTGCATGAAATTTTGGTCAGTTATCAATCGTCATAAGATCTTGCAGTTCCAATTATTTTCATGTTCATTGGGTCATCGTGATGTCATCCAGGCGCCATTTTGTGAAAATCACCTTAGGGTCATATCTTCATAACGGATGGTCATTTCTCGTTCATGTTTGGCACGATAAAAGTTAATTTTAATTCAATAAATTTCAGATAGTCAGACGCGCGCGTACGCGTACGTCCGCGCATCAGCACGCGCACAAAAATTAAAAATGCTCAAAATCGCTTCAAATTCATTTTGCACACGTTTTAAGCAGTTCAAAAATTTGCGCGCGTTCGCGTCCGCATGCGCGTCATACGCGCACGCAGGTCCCAAATAACGTTAATACGCCGTTTTTTCAGTGGATTTGCATTCCTGATACTTTTCTTAGCAATTTCCATCAATTTAGAACTGATTTCGACTAACCATAAGGTCACACGCGCGCGTCAAAGTTCTAAATCCGTGCGCGCGTCAATGGGGCAAATAATGTAAAAACACGCAAAAACATGCCCCTTTAAATTCCGCCATAGCTCCTTAGAATGCGTGGAGACCCCCAATTTTTTTTACATATTCTGAAAGGTTATGAGTTGTAGATGTGAATCCATGACAAATTTTTACTCTGTCGATGCTATGACGTCATCCTATTCTTATGTGAACTCAAAATTTTGATTTTTAATTTTTGACGTTATATTTTTTCCTTTAACCGAGACTATCTCGCCTATTATTCATCGATTTTCGCTGAGATTTTGATATGTTGTAGCTGAGACAATTCTCTACAAATATTGTATACATTGTTACTCATTTTGATGATGTTATCATGGTCTAAATTCACGATTAAAGATACAATGTCAATTTTTCTCATTTTACGTGTATTCTCTATGGGACATGACCTTTACGTAATTCTTGATTTAAAAAAAAAACACTACACCAATTATAGAAGGTGGGACCGCCCTGTAAAAACCTGTTTAGATTTTTTTCTAAAGCTATTATCGACCCGAAGACGTCATTTGACGCCCTTGCGCCTGTGTAACTTTTTGTGCAGAATTCTTTGCTCTATCAGATGAGGCCATTTTCAGCTCTGTAGCCCCTTCCAAACTCGAGATTGAGTGAAATTTAGGTATAGACCGGAGCTCTGGACTTTAAAAAAGAAAAAAAAAAAAAAAAAAAATTGGAGTAATGCCTGGGATCTGCTATTTTCCCCATAGACGCGCGCACGGATTTTGAACTTTGGCGCGCGCGTGTGACCTTACGGTTAGTTAAAATTGGTTCTAAGTTCATGGAACTTGTTAAGGAAAGTATCAGAAATGCGAATCAAGTGAAAAAACGGCGTTTTTACGTCATTTAGGACTTGCGCGCGCGCATGACGTGCACGCGGACGCGAACGCGCGCAAATTTTTGAACTGCTTGAAATGGCCTGAAACGTGTGCAAAATGAATATGAGTCGATTCTGAGCATTTTAAATTTTTGCGCGCGCACTGACGCGCGGACGTACGCGTACGCGCGCGTCTTAATAGATGAAAATGTTTGGACTGATATGAACATTCATCATGCCAAATATGAATCAAAAATGACTTTCCGTTATGAAGATATGACCCTAAGTTGATTTTCACAAAATGGCGCCTGGATGACGTCACGATGACCCGATGAACATGAAAATAAATGGAAGAGCGCGATCTTATGACGATTGATAACTGACCGAAATTTCATGCAATTTGAACCAGCCGATTCTGAGATTTCGTCTGCACAAAAATGGTGGGTTGAAGAAATAAAAATAAACGAGATATTTGAATTCGTCACTGACGAATTCAAATATCTCGTTTTGATTTTGGTATTGATTTCTATGTTTTCTTGGTCAAAGAATCAAATAAAAGTGATTGAATTCACTTGGGGGTACACCTTACAATTGAAATGGACAATTTTCCATTATTATCTTTGTTTGGGGGCACATTGTGGCCCCCTAAGATCTTGGCCATGGTTAGCCCTATATGAAAATTTGCAGGAGGATAGAAAATGCTAAAATCTACAAGGCTTTATGATCAGATTTTACTTACCTTTTAAATTTTATTTCATATTAATTAATTTATGCTCATTTATGCAAGAAATCATATTTGTCACTGAATAAAGCTCCAGGAATGATGATTTCTGTACAAATGTCTTGTAAAGCATCCTAATCAAATTTTACTGTGAAAAAAAATTGGGTACCAATTCTTGTTTCTTTTGTATTTGTTTTCAAAATTAATTATTTTTTACTTTGTGTGTTGTTCCTATTTGCTTCTCTAGGTGCATGTATGTGGCTGTGGGTGAGGGTGAGTGTGTTTGTGTATGTGATTAGAATGAGTGCTTGTTGTTTCTTACTATTAGAAACAAAGTAATGATTCTTTCCAGTTTCCAGAGAGTATTTACATAATTTGCAGAAGTTCTGATTTTATGATAGACATATAGGAACTTTATACACAGTCCTATGTAGAAATTGCAAATTTTACTGACATGCAAATGGTAAATGTAATCAGAAAGCCGTACTATATAGCCGATTGACATAAATTTGGTCTCAAAATGTTCGGAAAGGATCAAGGAAAATAATCATAAAATTTCACATCAAAATGTTGAGTTGTTAGAAATTACCATCAAAAATTTGACAGGGGTGGGCCCTCTCCCACCAGCGTTTTGAGGGATAATATATTCTAAATTTCACATATAAGTTGTACTTAGAAGTGAAATTCATCGCTCTTATTGAATTCCTTGACCCTGATTATGTAAAAAAAAAATCATACTTAAAAAAATAGAATACAAAAGATATGAAGCCTCATGGCAAATTTTGAACCCCCTTGGGCCCGCCAGGGCCAAAATCAGTTATTTGGGTGCCACCAACTCAATTTTGGGCCGATTTTGATAAATGAGGTATCAAAATGCTCAGGACTGCACCCTCTATTAAATAAGCTGGTTCCCTAAGCTTATTGAAACATCACCATTTCATAGCCCACCACTATTAGTATTAGACTTCAAGCTGTAAGGTGCACTATGCTCCATTGAATGGCTTAAATGGCTACTGTGAGAACAATTTTAACAATTTATTTTGAAAGCCGATCCTTGATATTTAAACCTATTTGAAAAAATGCATTTGTGGATGAATCTGAAAACCATGGATGTCCAATGTCACTCGGAGTAGTGGGGTGGGTTAGGGAAATTTTTGTGACAGAGGGGACAAAAGCACCAAATTTGGCATGAACACTCCTTATGGCCTACTAATCAATATTAGCCTAGGAGCTCTTGCCAATTTTTGAAATTTACTCCTGATATTGATATTATTCAACAGTTTGAGAAATGCTCAAGCTTACATATAAACTTAAGTAAGACAGAAATATTAAAAATTGGACAGGTACAAGATGCTGTGTTTCGACACAACCTCAATTTTGTTGATGTTATTAATGTACTTGGTACTTACGTTGGTATTGATTCATATTCTGCTCAGATGAAAAAAGCAGAAGAAATGTTATCATCATTACAATTCACATTGAATATGTGGAAAATGAGAAATTTAACTATATTTGGGAAAATCCAGACTATCAAATCTTTTGGAATATCAAAATGTATGTATTTGTTTTCATCTGTGATATTACCGACCTGGTTCTTAAAGAAGATGGAGAGTATGTTTTTCAAGTTTATATGGAATGGACCTGATAAAATCCGGAGAAATGTAATGATCCAGGATTTATCAAATGGAGGAATTAAGATGGTAAATGTCGTGTCAGCTGCTAGTGCACAGCAGTTATATTGGATTCAAAGAATAAAAGAAGCCGATAAAGAAGGATGGTTTCTTATTCTTCAGTATTATCTTAAGAAAAATGGTGGTTTATTTTTATTTAACTGTAATTATAGTCATAAAATGATTAATAGAAATATCCCAAAGTTTTACAGAGTTATTTTAGAACAATGGGCCTCTCTTAATGTGAGGAACAGTGAGGATAGTACTAAGTTTCAGATCATTTGGAATAACAAACAGTTGCAAGTTAATGAAGATATGATCTTCTTCCGAAAACTTTTTCTCAAAAGAATTGTGTTTTTCAATGACATTCTTACAGAAGGGGGTCAGCTAAAACAACTGGATGAGATGAAAAGATTATTTAACCTTGATGCAAACGATTATTTCAGAATGCAGGGAGTGTACTGTTCTTTGTCAAAGATGACAGTTCCTAAAATAGTTTATTCAAGGGAATTTAAAAGTGAGGTTAGTTTCAATATTATTTTACCTCCAGAGTTGATACAATTTAATTATCTGAGAAGCAAGCATTTTTATGACATACTAGTTGCGGAAAAATATGAACAGCCGGTTAGCACGTTTAGAATAAAAAATAGATACAATGTTTTAGATAAAGAACTGACGCTAGCTCGTTCTTTTATTGTTTCAACTACGATCGATGTAAACTATAGAGAATTCCAGTTTAAAGTGCTGAATAATATTTTGAACTTGAATTATAAATTGTATAAAATGAAATTAATTAATTCTCCGTTATGTTCTTTTGTAACTTAGAATATGAAACTACAGAACATTTGTTTTGGAACTGTTCAATGGTACAAGACTTTTGGAGTCAGCTGGGAAGAGAGCTGGTTATGTTTGATTTCTCGATGTTAACCGAAAAGACGGTAATACTTGGTTATTTGGAGAAAGATTGTTTGTTTTTTAATTACGTACTACTAGTAGCAAAGAAAACAATATACCTTTAAAGTAGATTCAAATTAGTGAAACCAACCATTTCTGACTTTAATTCTTTATTACTGAAATCATACAAAATGGAAAGGTATATAGCTATGCGAAACAACAAAATGTCTGTCCATGACAACAGGTGGCAGAGCACGGCTCAGTGGTTATCTGTTAACAGTGTCGAGTAATGAAAGCAGGATGCTATTTATGTGCATTTGACATGTAATTGTCCCCTATGTATATGTTGTATTTATATTTTGACGTGACCAATAAAATACCATTTCAAACAAAAAAAAAAATTTACTCCTGTAAAATGCAAAAATACAAAATGGCTGCCATCAAAAATAATGAATAATGAAAACATAAATTTCAGTTTAAATTATCACAAATTATTAACAAATATTGGTTGAAAAATTAATTTGTAGGTAACACAATCTATTGCATATTGAAATCAATAAGCGGGATTACAAATAAAATGATGGTTTTTAAAAATAATATGTTAAAGGAAGCACTCACTTTGATCTAAGATGTTTACTTCAATGGCAATCAATGATTTTTTGCAAGGGCAAATATGAATAAAACATAATATATTAAAAAGTAACACATTCTACCTATTACTGGGTATTTTATATACATGAATTAGATTATTCAGGTTGCTTTTAAACTTAAAGATGCTTGTAATTGTAATTTTTTTAAATGAATTACATTATCATCACCTTCCTCCACAGAAAAAAGATGTGATTTGTGATACATTTTTAATGAAAGCAATGCATTAATTTGATCAACAAAATATAGTGAGCTTATATAAAAAAGGATGCATGATTCTTGTTCCTTTTGTCTTTCTGAAAAAATAAGATTTTGATGGGAGTGGCGATGAAATGGGATGTTGTTTTCAATAGATTTCCATTATATCACGCATAAAATTACATCTTTGAAAATCATATATCACCAGTTGCAAGTGCAAATAATCGACAAGCATCACCTAAATAAGGATGCTTATTTCTCATGCAAGATCATCAGTTTTCCCCAAACTATATTTTGTTGATGATTCAATTGATATGTTGCTTTCATTAAAAATGTATAACAAATCACATACATCATGTACATTGCAAAGTGCATCCTCTTCACTGTTGCTATACCTGATAATGTGTCTCTTAATTGAGAAGTGTTCTTTATTGCTTTAGAGCTTATCACTCATTAACCCAATGGCTACTGGAACCGGTCGATCCCTGTGTCAAGCACAGGCCCCGTAATCTCCGCCATTTTGTCCGGGGACATTTGAACACGATTTGAACGCTTCCCGAAGCCCCCATGAATAATTCATTTTGGAAGCTGCTTCCCGAGGCCGCATATGATTTCCATGCAAAAGAAACGCAAATGCAGTTGAACAGCGCATTAGGTAGAGGTTAACTCGCATTATCTATTCATATATGCTCATGCAGAAATTTAGTCCGACGCAGCAGCATCGGCTAATCAGTGTCCTTCAATAATTATCTAATTATAATGCAACTAATCATGTAATATACCAAATGAAAAAGCATTGTGACATTGTTGATGTCTGGTTTCATCATAGCTAGCGTTTCATTCAGACGATTCACTGGTACAATCACATACCAAACTTAGAAATTTTATACGTAATATTCAGAAGAAGTAAGGAGTTGCTGCATGGTAACTCCTTGAAAGAACTGACCATCCCATTAGACATGTTAGATATAATCAAGGTTTCCTGGGACTTAAAAAGAGAGAGCAGATGTATGTGTGGTGAGCTAGACAGAGATTGAGAAAAAAAGAAAGAATCAGAGAAAGAAAGACAGGAAGAAATATACTAGCTAGGGAGAAGCGAAATCTTAGAGGAAGAATGATCTCTCAGATATTTCTGTCTTATTAGGATTATTTCTGCATTTGATAGACTCTAATGATATATTTCGTCACCACTCTACCAAATAGAATATACCTTGCTAGTCTATGCTGTCTCAAACCATCCTGCTTCTAAATATGAAGAGCGAGCGAAGCGAGCAAGAAAATTTTGAAATCCTCACTTGCATGTACAAATGTCTACATATTTTTGCCTTTCTGGCCCAATCCGGTATTGCTTTACTTTTTTTTTTTGTCTGATAATAGTGAGATACCTGGGCTTTAATTTTCAATTTGTTTTTTCTTTTCCTACCTTTTGCCACATACACAAAGTCACAAACGCACACACACATATAATATTTTCTATTTTGCGAGCGAGTGAAGCAAACGAGCCAATGACCACTTTGCCATTAAAATACAGTTTAGACCTATCATTTTTTGAATGGTACATTAGGTTACCACTCTACCAAATAGGATCTCACTGGTCCATGCTGTTTGTCTTTTTAATACACTGTGCTAAGCAGACATTTATTTTGTTTTGATGTTAAAACAAGAGAAAAAATGATGTAGGCCTATGTTAATTCACGATATTTCTATTTAAAAAGAAAAAAAAAATTGTATTGAGGTATATTGCAAATAAAACCTGAACTTGAACTTGAACTTGTCTCAAACCATCCTGCTTCTAAATATGAAGAGCGAGTGAAGCGACCAAGAAAATTTTGAAATCTTCGCTTACAAAAGTCTACATTTTTAGCCTTTCTGCCCAATTTCGGTATTGCTTTACCCTTTTTTTTGCCTGCTGATGGTAAGATACTTGGGCTTTATTTTTTTTTTCTTTTCCTACCTCTTGATTTTTGTGGGGGGCACACCAAATTTCAGGGGGGGGGGCATGTGCCCCCCAGGCCCCCCCCCCTTCCCGAGCCATTAGTCGTTTTACCAGCTGATCAGTAGGAGTTGTTGTGCTGGGGTGGTATTCTGAGACTGTTTTAACTCTGTTTTAAGTCTGTTTTAGCAAATCAGTATTCTGAACACCGTTTTATCTCTGTTTTAACTTTTGTTTTAGGTTTTGTTTTATCTTTCTAACCGCGCATCTTACTTTGCATGCCTGCCGCAATTCGTGCAGCGACGACGAGCGCGTAAAAATACCATATGTAATAACACGGTATTCTGAAGACCGTTTTATCTCCTGTTTTAACTCTTTCCGCTTGACATTTCATTCTCATGAGATAAAACAGGGTGGGAGGTGTTTTAACTATGCATGCGGTATGTCACGGCGGCAATTTTTCTCGCTCATAAATGTTTTTGATTGGAATGAAGGGGATCACGAGATCCAGTAAACCTTGTTTTTATTCCCGAAACAACATCTTGAAAGAATTTTTGCCTCAGGTGGAGAAATTTGGCAATTGTCTGCGATAATATCAGAGATGATTTGCTCAACCAGTTCTGTCACATCATCACATATGAATTAAAGCAAGAAATTAATGCGCTCATTACAACGTGAATATATAAGTTCACGCATTGCACGCACCCGTTCCCCAGGGAGCGATCTTATTGGTTGAGTCAGTTTAGACTCATCTCTAATAACTTTCCCCATTGGATAATATCTTTGTGGTGGGTGTGGCTTTGATGACTTACAACACCATTAAAACAGTTCTCAGAATACCGTTTAAAGACTGTTTTAGCGGTGTTATAAATCAATGACTTAAAACAGAAGTTATAACAGAACTTAAAACACAGTTAAAACGGTGTTCAGAATACCACCCCTGGTCCAATTCATGCCTTTTGCTTCCCCTTCCTTGTTTTTGTGTGTTTTTTGTTTGTTTTTGTTTCCCTCTTTACTTGGTTTTCTTTATCTGCTTTCTATACCTATTTAGTCAGTTTTTTACTTATACTCCTGCATGTCAGATTTTTTTTTTTCAAGTGATCGTGGCTCACGAAATCGAGCCCTGAAAAAGTGCATGAAATGCTTTTAAAGACCTGGAAAATCGTGTTCAAAGTTGAGACAAAGATGTTTAGGGATGGTTGAAAAACGATATCATGACAGATCAGATATAGTTATCTTCCATCCCCCCCCCCCCCCCCCCCCCCCCCCCGATATGACATTAAAATTGTAAAGAATTTGATTCACGTTTAGCTGGTTGGCGCACGCCCGATCGAGCTCTTGCTTTATCCAAGATGGCGGCCTGTGCGCTCAACGGAGCCATCGCGGTGTGTGTGCCGTGAACGAGCATAATCCTTCTACGTCTTTCTAGTTCTGTGGTATACACACATACACCTGCACAATGCAATGCACGATGCTGTTCGCACGTCCGAGTTTTAGTGCATAGAATAGGTGCCTAGCGAGCGCACGCTGTATCAGAGCAGCGAAATCATAGTTAAGTTGCATGCAGCACGTGCTGGTACGGTACTTAATTACATCGAGAGAGATATTGATGGGTACGTAGGTTGTAGTGCTGTACTTGTATTTAAGTTTTTCACTTGCTTCAGGCTATCAACTTAATTATCAATCGCAAAAGTTATATTTTTCATGAAATATTATTGGAAAATACTTTAAAATAGTGAATAGATGTTGAAAAAAAATCTTAAATTCAACATCGAGAGAGATATTGATGGGTACGTAGGTCGTAGTGCTGTACTTGTATTTAAGTTTTTCACTTGCTTCAGGCTATCAACTTAATTATCAATCGCAGAAGTTATATTTTTCATGAAATATTATTGGAAAATACTTTAAAATAGTGAATAGATGTTGAAAAAAAATCTTAAATTCACCAGATTCTATGAAATCTTCCAGCCTCAAACCCGGCCTTGATCTGAGTCATCAAGGCCGCATGCTACGAGGCAGAGGACGAGTCCGAGTCACGGCATTACAAGGCCAAGGCCGAGGCCGAGGACTGGCAAAGTCTGCCTCGAGATCTCCAAGACTGTTCTTTAGCCCGTTGAACACAATTTGACTTCAGTATTACACACATTTCCAATAGACCCTAGCCCGAGTTATCGCGGGTATAGGGCTCAACGCGTTAAATGGCACAGAGAAAAAGTTACTTTGAAGATATATTTTCATTATGAGGTCTTTAATTAATAGATATGGATATTAGGTACCGGTAGATCCTCTACATTTCATATTAAAGAAGATAATGGTTGAAAAAAAAAATCATCATACAAAATCATTGCGACATATCAGATCAATGTTTTTTATATGAGGAGAAAGAAGGATCGCTGACACTTCAGATGAGCCCTTTTGAACAACTTGAATGGGTGTTAGTCAAATCCTATGGAGACATAAAAGTATATTAATCGGTACAAGAACTGAGGAAAGACCTGAGGCAAATCTCATTTCAGGTCATATGCATGTCAAAGAAAATAGAGCAGAAAAATGTGCTTTCATACTTCACAGAAAATAAAGTAAAGTTTTTATTTTAGTGATGATGTAAGCCTCAGAAGATTCATTCTTAACACTGAGTTTTTGTGATATTTATACTTTTCATTTTTAATGCATGACCCGATGGGAAAATCAATATTTTTGCTGATTAATCTTCAAAAATAGAGAGCAAACATGGTGAAAAGAAAAAGTGGTTTTCTGACAATGCAGAAATGGAAATGTGTCAAGATTAAGACAAGAAAAGGAAAAAGGAAAACTTATCCACTCAGCTTCCTAAAAGAAATCATACGTCGTGTACACTTAATTGTTCATGATAGAAAAAGAAATCCCCCAAAGTCCCCTGAAGAGCGTAATATACTATGTCAAAAAAATTACCCCGCAAAAATGACAAAAAATAAATACCTTTGTCCTCATATGAGTAAACTAGGTCACTCAAGCTTTTGCTGAGAAAATAAAAAAGAGTGTAAAGCCTTTCCAGTGCCTTGATGCCACTTGCTTTGTTGCACCTCAAAGCATTAGAATATATGACTTCAATGATCTAAATTGCAGGTTTTCATAAGAAGAGATACTAAAGAAACGTAACAAGCATTCAAATAAGTTTGGTGGTTAGGACCTATATGACAATCTAGTTGACATTGAAGACAAAAATTTGCAACAAGAAGTCAAAACAGAAGTCAAATTTTGGAAGCATTTTCTTTTTATAGAAAAGCAATTCCAGAACCCTTGTCTCCTTGGGTTTATAAAGCTATTATCTCCATTTATACTACCTCTCTCAAAGGCTGACCTATATACCAAATTACAGCTTATGAAATGGAGAACAAGAATCAATCAAAAATAAAATTTAAAAATTTTTTACTTCTGTCTCATCTGATGTAACGGGTTACATTTGAGGTCTGGCAAAAGGAGCAATTATTTACCATCACTGGACCTGGCAGCTTATCTCGAAGATGAAACTTCAGCAGCGGTATCCGCGTATGTGGCATGGACTTGTGAAGATAAGGCATACACAACATTGATTTACCCCTTACAATCCATCGTTCATACAGGATGGTGAGCATTCCTTTGGTAAAGTGTTGTAAGGACAGCTCAAAGTGATTTTGCTTCACCAGGCAGGATTTTGGCGTTTGTAGAATTCGCTCCAATTTTCCTTCCACAGAAAAGATACACAGAATAACAAACTCTTACTAGATTTTGGTAAGGTTAATTCTGAATTCATGATGAGTTTATTAGAAGTATATTTGCCCTAAATTTGACATGAAAATGTAGGGGAAAAAATTCAGGATTTGGATGAAGCCTTATCATGGATGAAGTCCACCCTGTATTCATTCAGTTTTTAAATAAAAAAATGAGAGAAAAAGGATCAGAGAGACTAAACAGGTCCAATTTTCTTTTTTTTGGGGGGGGGGGAGGGTGGGGCATAAGTTCTTAACTTTTTTAGCTGACCAAATAAAACCTTTCAACTCTAAGATACACCTTTAGAGCACCAATTTTGTTTGCTTTGTACTGAAAATTCATCATTTCCACTGATGAAACAACCTATCTTTTTTCTTAAATGTATTTATGGCGCATAAATCATTTCCTTTGGAGAAAATAAAAATTTAAGAAATAGGACGCAGGAAATGAGAGGGTGCTCCAAACATTCCTGTGTTATCAGATTTGATCAGTCTTTTTCTGATCTGTCTGTCTCATTTCTGCTTTTGTGATAATCCATCTAATGTGAAGGTGGACTTCCTATTCAGCTAATGTATGCATCACAGAAATAGGTCAAACTTATTCAATCAAATTACTAAAATTAAAATGGTAAATTGTTCAACAAGAAAATACATGACTTAACTGGTGCATAATGTACCACAGCACAAAGATTCTCTGAGGCAGAGATGTTGGTGTGAAAGAGGGTCATTCACTTTACAACAATCTTTTTTTCATTAAACCCCATTACAAATAGCAATTGTCACAAATCTTTAACAAAGAAGCAGGATAGGTGCGGGCAAACGTTTCTGGTATGCTGTTTTTCATAATACACACTGGTCCTAGCTATGATATATCATGATACAATATATTCTCTACTCATGACCATCATTGATGCATCATTCACAGCTTCAAGTACAGAATACCTGTGATTGTAAAGTAATATGGCAAACTTTAGAGAGAAGGTACAAGGATATGCATTATCATCAGCATCTTACAACATAATACAATATCATAACATCTCACCAATCTTAATTACACATGTATTGTAATATTGATCATGTCTAGCATAATGAAAAATATAAGTTTTCCCAGTCAATTTCATGAAATTATCATCCAGTTTCATTTTATGTGCATTCACATGCGTGTTTTTGAAGCGATGGAGTGACTCTGGTCAATCAATTTCATCTTTAAGTGCTTTCAAATTATTTTTCAGGCATGCCAGTTAATGTTTTAAAGGTTCAAGTTCAGATATAATCAAGTATTCAATCTCGTGTTTGGGCATGAATTTCCACATTTGTGCATAGTGCAATGGGCGAGGTAAGCACTTAAAAGCACTTTAATTTTATTTTCAAGTGATATTTGTTTTTGTGATCATCATGATGATGTGTGATCCACATACATGTAGTTCTGAAGTTTATATTCAGCCATCTATGGGATGGAGTGCCAAGCACCTCGTTATGACTTGTATAGGCCTGCAGTATGATGGCAGGGGCCATGGAAACGGGGGCTGGAGGGCTGCAGCTCCCCACAATTTTGACAAACCCCCCCCCCCCCCCAAACAAAACAAAACCTAATATATAGTATATGATTATAAATTGCTCATTCCATAGGCCTGCAAAACCATACAAATCCCAGGCTTTAGAGACTCCTGACTCCTGCCAGGGGCCCTACAGTCCCTAGACTCTGCCTGTTTGGGTGCCAGCTCCCCCTCCTCCACTCAAAAAAATGTTCTGCGGCCCCTAATGAAAGAACCATTGGTCATTTTGAAAAGTCTGATAGTGAAAACGAGATGTTTTGAACATTCAATTTAAAATGGAGTACAAGTAATGCAGTTTTCAGAGGACACCTTACAGATTTAAATGAAATCCTCATTTTATGAACGAATTTGAATATTAGGAATGAGGTAGCGACAGGTGGCAACAAAGTTGATAACATATAAACATTGCCAAAAATGTATGAGAATTTAGTGAATTAGAAAGCACAAATACAAAATCGGTTGCCACATTAGTTAATTTGAACACTAGAAAATGAATTTGAATGACGATATCTCGATATTACAATCATCGTAATTATCAGAAAAAGTTTTCATTCAATATTTGACCAATCCAGCATTACATTAAGCACACACATAGCAATAAGATGAAGATATGATTTAAGACTGCCAGAAGTTGAAAATTTACAAATTACTAGTGTTTCTCAGAAAAAAAGGAAACTGGATTTCACTGCAGAAATTTTCTATCAATAAAACATTTCCTTCATGAGATATACAAGTACGAAAAGCTCTGCTTCTCCACTTTTATTTGATGCGTAACATATTATTCATATTTCACGCATGGTTGAATTAAAACAACTGAAATTGCTGCCACCAAAGTTTGATTTTTCTCAAATAAGTCGATAGTCGATTAGGAAACCATTCGGCTTTCCTGATCAAGGAGCTGACAATGGACCTGATGCTTGAGTGAATTTACACAAACTTTGATGAAAAGGAACATTAGAGATGTTTGGGGCATAAAAAGCCTGGAAAATTACTTCGGTAATGGGTACTTTCGTACTTCTGCCATATTCTCTCCCGACCTGGCAGTTCTCCTTGGATCAGATCGGTCCTTGTTGACATTGAGGATTGTCCCTTCCTGCTGGCACTATGTAATGTTTTTCCATAACATAGACTTCGCAGGAACTTGGCAATCTGGAAATCTCTCATGGAAGGCTTGCAGCAACTTGCTGCATGCTCCCAGAGTGAGTCATGGACGTATGCAGCAGGGGGGGGGGGGGGGAGGGGTAGTTGCCCCCCAGAATTTTTTTTTCTCCAAAATTCCCTAAAAAGTGTGCACTAGATCCTGCAATTTCAATTTTAGAAAATGCAAAAGCAGCTTCCTAACAAGCTTAGTCACTTCGCTCCCTCACTTTCATGTTTCTTCAAACATTTGAGGTATTCTTGCCCCCTCCCACCAGAAAAATTCTGGGTACGGCCCTGGAGTGAACCCATTCAGTTACGATAATCACCCTTTGATCTGTATTCAGCAGCATCGTCAGTGAAGCTAATGATGCTTTGATAATTTTCGGCCTTTTTATACCTCAACCATTTCAGTTTATAGCCAATTGGTCTAATAACAGTTGGTCAATTTCCCAGATCGTCCAACACTACTATGGCGAAATCCATATGGTCTAACTGCCATTTGCTCCAATCATCACTTGGTCTAAAACCCATTTGGGCTAATTATCATCAAGTTTTATCTAATGATCAAGCGGTCTAATGGCCACTTCATCTACTTAGTTATTCCTCATTTCATATTTCGTCTAATAATTATTTGGTCTATTATCAGTTCGTCTAATCATAGAGACTTAGTTGTGTTTAGACCAAGTGAGTGTTAAACGAAATAGGCATAGCCTAACTGGAATTTACTAGACGAAATGGTAAATGGGCTAAGTGGCGATTGGACCATGTGGGATGAGACCAAACAGGCATTTATAGACGAAGTGGGATTAGACCAAGTGATAATTCCCCACCATCTCTAATGTTCCTTTACATCCTCAATGTCTGTGTAAATCACTCAAGCATTAGGTTCATTGTCAGCTCCTAGATCAGGAAAGCCAAATGGCTTCCTACTCGACTATCGACTTATTTGGGAGAAACCAGGGTTCTTAGATCTTACTTGTTCTCTAGCATACATCATTCATTTTTTACATAGGAGTAGATCATTGTAAAAGATCAAATTAAGAATTATTAAGTGATGTGTTTCTTTTTCCTAAATAATTCAGTTTACTAACCTAAAAAACTAACTGAAAGTTACAATCTGTGCGTGCAAATGGAATGTTGTTATCACCATTTTCCATTGTTTTAATTTAATCATGCCTGAAATATGAATAGTAAGTTATACATCAAATGAAAGCAGAGGAGCAGAGCTTTTCATACATGTATATCTCATCAGAAAAATCATTTAGTATGATAGAAAAAAAAATCTGCTATGAAATCCGGTTTCCTTTATTCTGGGACACACTGTATTATAATACTAATAGCCCAGGAGCCTTTCCCAAAATAGTCACCCCATTTTACATATGAAATTTGACCCCTTAAAGTTAATTAGACCATCCATCCCATTCACAAAATGCCTGTCAGACTAAACATATCCGCCGGGGATAGCCCCCAGGGCCGGTATTCTGAAAATCGTGTTATCTTTGCAATTAAAAATAGCGTATGCCATTGGCTCACATCGCAAACTTTTGTCCTGTGTGCTGGTCATTTGCGCATAAGTACACGTTCTAAATTTGTTATGACAATTAACACAGTGAAGATAAGACAAAAGATAACACGATTTTCAGAATACCGGCCCTGGGCCTCCAAAAAGGGCCCCAAAGTCAGACTGATTTCACCCCATATAAAATATGCACTAAACTTTGTCTATACATTACCACAACACAAAAACTGACAAAATTTTCTGTCGGGAGGGGTTGTCAAGAAAACTACATTATTCAAGATTGTTTCTGTGTGAATTTAACTTAGATTGAATGAAACAATTGAGAGTTATCATGGTTGGTAAATGAGACAATAGATTTTTCTCTTTCTATGAGAGCACTTCGGTAAGCCTATAAATGAAGGGCACTTTGGTGGGGTTTTTTTCCAGGAAGTGTTAGACCCCCTTCCTGAAGGAAATATTGGGCAGTTTATATATTTTTGGAAAGTATAGCCGTAGCTCTTCCTTCTGACAAAATTTGGTACTCGGGCCTTGTGTGGACAATTTTTTCCCATTTTTTAGGGGCCGTCTGATGACAACCCCTCCCGACAGAAAATTTTGTGTTTTTGTGTTTTGGTAATGTATAGTCATACAACTTCCTCCTGACAAAGTTTGGTGCATCTGTTAGATGGGATGAAATCAACCCGACTTTGGGGCCCTTTTTGGAGGCCCTGGGGGCTACTCCCGGCGGATATGTTCCGTCTGACAAGCATTTTGTAAGGGGTCAAATTTCATATGTAAAATGGGATGACTACTTCAGGATAGGCTCCGAGACTATAAAGTAAATAAACCAGAACAGAAAAGTGGAACAGCCATGGATGAAAATGACAAAATTATTAAGAGTTTGACAAGATTATTTAAATGTAATCGAGCGGTTAAAGTTTTAATACTTAAATTACCTTCTGTTAACGGACTGCTCAAGTAAAGCACCACTTTCACTTTTCCAGGGTCATTCAGAATGGCACAGTGGGGAACAATCAACTGAACTGGTTTCTTGAATTGTAAGCCTGTTGGGAGGCACAAGAACCCATAGCTGACAACCATTTCATCATCCCCAGCAAGGATGTCATCTGGAAAGCCTGTAAGAACCTTTAAGGTTATCTTTTCTTTTATGCCCTCCTCTAGTGCTCCAGGTGGGATGATAAGCTTGAAGCCATAGGTCTCTACAAACAGTTCTCCACCAAAGTCATCAAAATTCCCTTCTACTGCATGAATCTCCTGGTCCGGAAAGAATGGAAATCATGTACTCTTTGGCTCAAGTTGATTTATGAAATATACAAGCACATTTGTATGTACACATAACTTTACACAAATAAACGTACAATGTAGGAAAACCCTAAGATATAAGAATGTAAAAATCAGCTTAAACACTACAACCTTACCATGAAATACCACAATTCCTGGTGGAAGGGTTTTTTTTTTTCATAGCAATTTAGCCATTTCTACTCTAAACATTTCATCTGGATGCCCAGACTGAAGCCTAAACTGGGCTAATTAAGGATGCATATATGTTCCTCAGTTAAAATAAAACAAAGTCCATGTCTGTTATTTTCATCCATTTTTTCACGCACTAACTTTTCCCCCAAATACACAAAGAAAATCATAGGTCCATGTGCTCATTATTTCTGATTTTCAATGGGACACTGAAGTATGTCGATGTCTGATCTCTGATAGAATGACCCCACACCCTTTATTGCACTCTTTTGAACCAATTTATAAAACAAAACAAAAAAAAATTGAAAATTGGTTCACAGGACATTTCATTTATAATTTTAACAAAGAAAAAAGGAAAGAAAAAAAATCACAAAAATAAAGTATTAAAATGTGCCTCAGCGTACATTCCACTTTCTTTCTCTCTAAATGTTTGTGCTTTAGATAGCATACATAAAATGGAAGGTAGATGACTATGCACGTCCATAATGTCCTAAAGAACATTTAAACCCCTCAAAAAGTTCTAGACTGAGGATGATAGCTTTCTATGACAAAACTGGTATCAGAGAAAAGCTTGCTTATTTCCTCTTTAGAATGGCATGCCATTTACATAGATCATGTAATCATGGAATGCGCAACTCTCCTTAATAAAGGGCAAAGTCAAAAGTAAAATGTTGTAAAATGCTTTGTCTTCAACACCTAAGTCTCCATTTCTTCTTTTTAAGAGGCAGTGTGTTTTGAATATGCCAAGGTGGCAATGCATGTCTTCATGAATGTCAGTAGTGTAATGCACTTTCTTTGAACGATGAAATGCATTTGTGGTCACTCATAAGTTCAAGGACATGAATGATGTTTGTGTGGGGTAGAGCTGAGTTGTCATTTCGTTGTCGGTCTTTAAGCGAATAGCCCATCCTCGTGGATAAACACAGTTCAGAGAAAAAGTGTTCAAAGTTTTTCAACTTTTTGAGCAGTGAATTTATACGCTTTATAATCGTTGCTTTCCAGCAATTTTGCACAGTAAATACTGTATTTTTGTAACAATCACCATATATAAAGAAAACTCAAACATAAGCTAACAAACCTATTCGCCAGTTTGTAAGAACAAAAAAATTGCACACCCGGTCAGAAATATACGCTATTCGCCACTTATTGGCCAGTTCATAAGAACGAAAGGCTCGTGGTCAGTACATACCTTATTCGCTGCCTATTCATCGGTTTGTAAGACCGCACAGTGCTATTCACCGTTCACCTTCCAAATGTGGCTGTGCGTATAATAGATGTGCATTTGGGTTTGTCCATGGAGTATATAAAACATATGAGGTTACTCCCCACAGTAACAGCGCATTTCTTATAAGATTGCCTCAAATTGATAACATCACAGGGTATTCTTTAGACAGGACCCCTACCCAACTGTCAAATAAAATCAAACTCTCGTCCCTTCTCAATAATTTTTTACGTGTTATAATTGTGTGGTGTCCACACCTAAATTTTAGTGAACAAGTGTGACATACAAAAATGCTAAAAGATAAAATAACATTAAGTCAAAATATCACTTAGATATTTTAGAAAAGGAATGAAATTTCACATTTAGCTCTTACTAATGAACTATAATATGTTGACATGCAATTTCTTGGCTGATCTGGAATGGTGCCTCATAAAATAATATTGATACTGCCACTACACATGGTGTCTAACCTGAACTCCAATGTAGCATCGGTAAAAGTAGCTCATTTTGACAGGAATGGGAATAAGATTCAGTCCCTTTGAGTCTTTGAACTTATCAAGGTATGTGCATTAGTAAATTTGACAACAAAAAGGTCTCTAAATCAGCTTTACATTTTATTCAGGTAAAGAAAATGTACACAGTAATTAATGTGGTGTCCAGTGTAGAGTTGGTATCTCTGAAGCAGTGACACTGCTCTGGTAAAAACAAACTCAAAAGTCCTGAAAGGAAAATAATTCTCAGGGGAAATATTTCAATAAGGGTTTGCTCCTGTACAATAATTTAGGAGGTATAAGATAAATAAATGAAAATATGAAATAAACTGTGGTGTCCACCCTGTAGTTGTGGTATTCTGATAACACAGAATGGATACTGATCTGTATATAATTTTTATGAGCATGAATTGTTTTAGATTATTTACTTTTCATTCAGAATTAAGTGGTTATGAGAAACTTTGTGAGACACTTGGAGATATATACCACTTTATCGCAAGAAAACACAGACATTAGTTACTGACTCTACATGGACACCAGTGTCTACCTAGAAGTATGTAATTTTCACACACATTTAAATAAGACTAAATTCTTGACCTGCCATGCACATAGTCTTTTTAGTTGAAGACATGCACCCTGACCAATGTTCATTGAAAAGCACATTTGAAATAAAAACACTAACAACATTCAAAGAACTTGCATTTTCAAATTTCTAAGGAATGTCACACTTTTTGACCCAGTTTCATGGACAGACCCATCTGTGGGTCAACAAACCTTAAAATCTGACAAGGGATAACGCATGTGAAGTAAATGTAGGGGGCCTATTCGCCGGTTCGTAAGACCACAAAGTGCTATTTGCCCTTCACCCAAAAATATAAACAACAGGATTTCTCTAAAAATAAACGACACTGAGCGATGGAATTTTGTCATTCGATAGATTCTGACATATAATATCCAAATATGCAAAAAAGTAAAAATAGATCTTTTTACCCAATTTTGGCTATTCATCAGTTCGTAAGACCGACAACGATTTGTAAGATGTTAAGATGCCATATGCTTATATAATCTAAGGATCAAGCAATTGGACAACTCCAAGCAGGCATACCCTGAAACAATGTTGTGGCCTGTTAAGCGTATAGTGACTAGTTAAGGGTGAGGGCAAGTATGGTTTCATGATTGAAGGCGAAATTTCTTACTGGAGAAGTTAAAGAGAGGCTGAAGAGTGGGTGTCCATGAAAGACAACACTGCAAGATTGGTATATCATACTGTCTGCATAAAGAAATTGAAGTCTATCTGTCATACCACAGTAAATCTCTAAGACAGCTTTGTAAAACAATTGGGCAGAAGATTGTACAATTACACAATCAGGAACTGGCTCCATGCAACCAACGTGTGCATGGCCCTGTAAAGACCTTCAGTGACTTTCTCCCACTGTAATGGCCATAAGTGCTAGTTTCCTGAACACTTACTACTACTACTAATAACAATTAGATCATTTATATTATATTGAATGGCTGTGAATGGGATACCAGAGAATATTCCACGAATTGGGCCAATATTGCATGATTCGGAGATAAAACAATATTGGCCCTAATGAGTAGAATATTCCTGGTATTCCATGAAATAAAGCCATCCAATATAATTATTATTATCTATACCTAACAGGAAAGGAATTTAAAATTCAATAAAAGTCATTTCAGCACCTAAAAAGGGCCCCCATCATACATTTATTTTGACTTTAACTTGACTTACCTCTTTATAACGTCATCAAACTATCGTTTATGCACTGCGTGTATTGCATATCCACGCATTGTTATCATGATTGCACATTTGTTTTATTGCGCACACGCGAGGAGACCATGCAATATCGCATATTATATTTTGGATCAGAAATTTATCCTTTCATGATTGGCTTAAAGACCTTCACGTGATCTTTGGTATTTTCAGCTATTTCAGAATGTTGGCATGAAGGTTTACTATTTGGGAAATGACGTCACTCTTATGATGACATTTTCCAAATAGTATATACTATTTGTGAAATGACGTCACAGTACGCAAAATCTATGCGCAAAATGAAAATTCAGTGGGGCATACGAGAGCTCGAGTGCGCACCATGGGGAACTCTCGCGGTGTCACGGCTACTGCGTTTCTCAATTTCCGATCACTTTGCAGTTTGTCCATACAACGTTTAGTGCCATAAAGCATTCAATAAGACATAAACATGAAATAAAGAATATTGATTTGGTGTCATTTGACTGATTTATTTCAATAAACAAGGTAAAAACCCACTTCACCTACTTGGCTGATTTACAACGGGCCGTGTATCAATCAAGAAAAAAATATAAAATAAGAAAGTAAAATTCATGTACAAATACATATAAATCTTGATCCAAAATATAAAACAAATATACTCTGCCATAATTTCTAGTTTCTTGTTAAAACTATGGGCCTCGGTGACTCGAATAGTACCATTCACTTCGACCCAATTTAGAGAAAAGTCTATATCAATCAGAAAGCCGGTCCATATTTTTGATATACCACGTTTTTCTGCGTACAAGAAATTTGGAGCATGCGCAAACAATCAAAAATTAACTTGGTTTAAGCATGATCTAGTGTGCATGCAATGAAATTTGCATAACACTGCGCGCATCTAATGTGAATTCAATAATGGGAATGATTTTTGTTTTGCCTGCATAGCACTTACATTTTTTTCATAATGTGTATTTAGGTACATCAACTTTCATTTTAGTCATGAATTTGCTCAAGATGTCTTGTAGATAATAATTATAATATGGACTGGCCTTTCTGAGATATGAAGGCCGGTCCATATTATTTTAATATTGCACGGCAAATTTTGTACATGAGCCTATGGGGAATTCGGCATTTTATACAATATGCTCTGATATTGCACAGATTGTAAGGTGGATTAGGGAAATTTTCGTGACGGAGTGAACAAAAGTACCAAATTAAGCATGAACACTCCTTATGGCCTACTAATCGATATTAGTCTAGAAGCCCACGCCAACTTTCGGGGCTACCACCATAAAAATGCAAAAGCCAAAATGGCCTCCATCGAAAATGATAAAAACTCGAATTGCAGGATAAATTATGACAAATTATTTTTAAAAAACTGGTTGAGAAATTAATTCATGGCCATCTTAATACATTACATTTCTTAATGAAATAAAAAAAGGCGGATTACAGGTATAATAATGATGTTTCAAAATATTTTTGTAAAGGGCGATAACTGAATTTGAGCAAGGGATAATATGAAAAACATATGTATATATATTTAAGAGCAACACATTCTACCTATTACCAGGTGTATTATACGCAGTTTGTTAAACTTTGTTTTTAGACTTAGATATAATGAAACTTCTAATTTGTGATTATCTTTTTCTGATAATTTGCTTTCAGCCATAGAAGAAATGTAAAAAAGGCTAGGGGTATAATGATTGTGAGATATTCCATTAAATACTTCGTCTAAGTAATGAACGTAGATATAATACATATTGTTTTCATGATATATGAAAGAGAATTAACTCAGAATAAACGGCCATTGGTTTTTCTGATTGAAAGACTGGAGATTTACTCTGCAGGTGCATTTGGAATAATTTGAAATTAATGCCAACTGATGATCCTGTGATTTCAAGCAAAATCTTAATTAAGGAGTGTTAAGCTCTGAAGCGCTAAAGAACATTTATTTTATTAATATGATTTTCAGGAAAAGAGAAAAACGTAAAAAAAAAAACAAGAAAGAAATACAATACCAACTAGTTCATTAGGATGTCATAGGAAGCAGGCTCGCATTGAAAGATTCTCCTAAAAACTTGGTGGTTTAAAAACATTCATAGATCTGCTAGTCTTGTACATTCGACATGTCTTTTTTTTTCTTAATACATACAGCCATTAAGTATCCTTATCAAATCATTATGTGTGACAGTTTCCGAGATATCCCTTGGCCTGTACATTTTTCGTGATGTGTGTTAAAAGACATGTCAGCACCGTAATCTAATTAACAAATTAGTAGGTCGCTTATCGAGGATGCATGATTCTCAGTCCTTTGGTCTTTGCCAAAAAACACAGTTTTCATGGAAATTGGTGATGAAATTGATTTAATGTTTTACTTTCTAAACAGATTTTGATCACACCATGCATAAAATTACATCTTTGAAAATCATACGAGTCGTATATACCAACATTTGACAAACACCACCTAAATGAGGCCAGCGATGTGCAGCTATATCATGATTTTGATATAACTTGCCTAGGTATCGATGTCGAACAAACAACATTTTTGGGGGTATATATATATGTATTTATATATATATATATATATATATATATATTTATTTATTTATATGTAGTGTGATGTTTGGTATACTAATTTATAAGATCTCCATCAAAAAGCGGTACAAACTTTGATAAAGAATAAAGAATGACTTTGTATTATCAGTTTGTGATTTGTCTATAGACAAGCATCATCAAGCATCATTATCAGACAAAAAAACTTGTCACAGAAGCAAACTTGATATGGAAAATCAGAAATTACACCTGGTCTGCATCAAAGTGATAAGTAATGATATGTCTATAATGGATTATATCAGGACTACAATCAGTCACATCCCGGCGAGCAAAGGGGAAAAAAAAAAGAAAAAAAAAAAGAAAAAAAAAAGAAAAAAAATTTCGAGTCCACTTCACATTAACTTACATGTACCTACCCCTACCCTGCAAAAAGAAAGTTAAACGTAAGTATGCCACTTCTCATATAAGTTACCCCTAATACTGAACTTCAGTGTGCATTAAATGCCATTTTCATGCACAAATTTTCAAAAATCTCCCTACTGTGACAGGGGGATAATGACATCTTCATGCACAAATTTTTAAAAATCTCCCTACGGTGGGAGGGGGATATCCCCTCCCCAAGCTTGGTCGCTTCGCTCCCTCACTTTGCCCTCCCCCCCCCCACATATGCCACTTCTCATATAAGTTACCCCTAATACTGAATTTCATTGTGCAGAGAATGCCATTTTCATGCACGAATTTAAAAAAAAATCTCCCTACCATGGGAGGGGGATACCCCCTCCCACACCCTCCCCCACTTGGTCGCTTTGCCCCCCCCCCTTATGCAACTTCTCATATAAGTTACCCCTAATACTAAATTTTAGTGTGCAGAAAATGCCATTTTCATGCACGAATTTTTTAAAATCTCACCCCCGCTCGGTCGCTTCGCTCCCTCACTTTGCCCCCCCCCCCATATGCCACTTCTCATATAAGGTTACCCCTAATACTGAATTTTAGTTTGCAGAAAATGCCATCTTCATGCACGATTTTTCAAAAATCTCCCTACCGTGGGAGGGGGAGACCCCTCTCCCACACCCCCCCCCCCCCCTCGGTCACTTCGCTCCCTTGCCTTGGCTCCCCCTGTTGAAAATTCCTGGCTACACCAGTGTCCAGGACCACTATAAATTCTGCAAATCTGTATGTAACTCTTTTGATTTATGTACTATACCTGATGTGAAATTTTAAAAATTGTCTGGACTTAATTCTCCTGTAATATGGACAATAAATTAACCTGTCACATATGAAAACTAAACAGTGTGAAAGAGCATAACTAGAGAGAGAGAGAGAGAGAGAGGGGGGGTTATACCAATATAATGAGGTATAACTTTTAAAGGAACTGGAAAGGTGACAAGCTATTGTGTCCCCCCCCCCCCCCCCCCCCATGGTCAGGTTCGGATCGACGCCCATGTACCCGAGAGTGGGAGCTGAATGGAAGTACCTGGTCTGATTGAAGAATCTGTTCTTTGTTGGGTATCCGACTGATATGGGATAGCTGACTGATGTCCTATAGGCATGGTAGGGTAAAGGGTTCTAGACATGATAGGGTTGGACATGGCAGGCCTGTTGGTAGAGGCTGTTCCCTCTTGGACTGATGGTTGATACTTGGTAGCTGACTGGTGTCCTGTAAGTGTGGTAGATTGAAGGATTTTAGCCATGTTAGGGTTAGACATGGAAGGCCTATTGGTATAAGCTGTCCCATCTTGACCTGATGGTTGATACTGAGAAGCTGAATGGTATCTTGCAGGCACGGAAAATTGAAAGTTTCCAGACATGTAAGGGTTAGACACAGAAGGCAGTGGAATATAACCAGTATTTGGGGTTTTGTAAGGTTGGGGGTAGTGATCCTGACTAGATCCAGCCATGGTGGTAGAACCCGTTCTCTCAGGAACCAATGACTGATGCTGTGTTGATGGAAGGCACCTTGAGGATAGGGTTGGCTGGTCATATCCAGAGACAGGAGGGTTAAACAACAGAGTTGAGCTGGCAGCAGAGGAATGGTAGGGTGGAGAATTTGCCTGCTCTTGAACCATTGTTTGATATGGTGGACCTGAAATGTGCTCTCTGGGCATGACAGGTTGATGATATCCAGAGACTGGAGGGTTCCACAAAGGACCAGAACTGGAAGGAGAGGCATGGTGAGAATGAGTGTAGTGATCCTGTCTAGACTCAGCCATGGTTGCAACACCTGCTCTCTCAGGAACCAATGGTTGATACTGTGTGTGTGGAATGGACCCTGTGGATATGGTATGTTGGTTATACCTTGAGGCCTGAAGAATAGGAGATGGAGCATAGCCCGACAAAGGGGCATGGTAGGATGGATTGCAGTAAGACTCTCTGTACTCAGGGTTGAACATAGAAGTAGTAAGGTATCTGTCAGACATGCCTGCTTGAAGACTAGGAGGAATAAATTGGGGTTGTCTCTGCCTCGCGTTCCCTGTTACATCTGGCAAATTACCAGCTGGCAAATTACCAGCTGTACCTCTCTGTTGCAAAGGCTGTGTCAAAGGGAGACTATCATGAGACCCTTGCAAGGCTGCAATGCTGGTACTTGATCCTGTAGAGATTATAGGAACATTGAAATTGGCATGTATTGGCAAAACACTTCTTGTGCTTGTCCCAGCATCTTGGTACATCACTCTTGCTTGTTCTGTTGAGACACTGGTAGTAATGTGTGCGTTTCTATGGAAACTTCCTCCTAATGTTTCCATAGGAGATGACCATATCGGCTGAAAAGCAGCTTCTCCTTGAACAATTGGACTGGTTCCAGTAGCATCCCTTGAGGAGAGATGCACTTGGTGCGGAGAGTGTCTGCTGCTATTGAGCAAGTTAGGTATGAGATCATTTGAGTCATCTGGGTCAACCAAGCCGTATGAGTCGTCCAAGTTATCTGAGTCGTCCAAGTCAACTGATTCAGCCAAGTCATCTGAGTCAGCCAAGTCATACCTGTAAGAAAAACAAATATGCACATAGTTAAGTAAAAATCATTAGCAACTAAACTTTGTGAGCAATTTCTGAGCAATATTACCTTTCTAATAAATCAACAAAAGCTTTTGTTTCTTTCAGTTAAATTAACAGAAGTTAGTGGAAGCTTACCAGTCTCACCCACATAGCCAGGAGGGCAGTGGGGGCAGTTGCCACCCCCAATGCCAAAAAAGAAAAGAAAAGAAAGTAAGTAAAAGAAGGAAAATTATTCATAGTTAAGTAAAAATGATAGCAACTAACCTTAGTAATTTGTTAGCAATATTAATTTTTTCATGAATCAACAAAAGTTTTTTTCTTTCAGTTAAATCAACGGAAATTAGTGCAAGCTTACCAGTCTCACCCCCCCCCCCCCATGCAAAACAGGAAAAAAGAAAGTAAGAAAAATAAGAAAAAAAAAGCGTGAGCGAGAAAGGAATAAGGGAAAAGAATGTAGGAAGAGCGGGAGCACAATAAATCATTTTTGCTGTGGCATTTTTATAACCTCCTCAAAATATTCATTTATATGTAAAATAAAATGCGGCGACATTACCAGGAAGCTTTGCTACTGCTTCATATGTGAATAAGCCTTCAGGGGATCATCTTAAAAAAGCTTTGCAAAAAGTCAAGCCTTTTCACTCGATGACTAAAAAAAAAAAGAATGCGGAAACACAAACTTCTTGAATAAAAGATTCCGGTAATATCTACTTTGTAAATAATACATGGATTTTCATAATGCAGCATAAAAAACAGTACATTATTCATTAAAGTGAGACAGTCAAAATCATGATTCCACATCGGAACACAAAACATGCAAATTCTATGTATTCTGATATCATTAGAGGGGAATGAAACCCAGAACACTTTAGCCGATAGTCTTCTCGCAAATTTTGAGCCAGTTAAAACTATCTTTAAATTACTCCTATCTGATTATTTAGAAAGGAAAAAGATCTCTCTAAAGGGTGCACTTTCTTGCCAGCCATTTTCTTGTGGGAGCTGCCATTTGATCAGACTGTGATGTCACAGAAATGAATATGTATCACTAATAGGATACGTAACTATTTCTGACGAAATAAATGCCATTGTTATCAATTATTACAAGAAAAATTCTTATGCCGAGAGCAAGACTCGAACCCTGGACTCTTAGGCCGGAATTCACAACAGTTGTTTATTTTAGTCCATGGTTTAAACTTGGTATTAAATCCCAGATTTAGACCATGAGCATTTCACAAAAGAGATTTAAGGACATTCCATAGTTAAAATCAAATCCGTGTCATTTTCTCCAAATTTTGCATAGAGTTACCTTGGTACCTATGTAAGCCAAAATTGCAAAAAATAATATAGGTTCATGTGCAATTTTTTTTTCTACGGGACTTTGAAGGTGCCATAATTGGATGGCAGATAAAATCATGACGCAATCAAGAGATTTAGGCCTCTATTAGACCTCACGATTTCGACAAACGAGTATAAATCAAATTTACTCTGTCAAAACCCTATTAAACTTCATCAAATCTTCCAGATTTGTAGCAAAATGTATGACAAAGGTGGAAAGACTCTTTAAACTGGGCCATCTGTCCTTCTCTTCAAACTAGCAGCGCCCTCATGTGGTGAAAATTGTACCAAAAAGGACAAAAAACATAGTCTTAGAGGCTTGGAATCTAGACAAAAAATAAAAAGGACAGTTTAAGCTGCACTTTATTCAAAATCCATGTCATTTTCATGAAAATTTGCAAAGTTGTAGAGGAATGCCTACTGAAGGGGAAAACACATTAAAAAAGGGGGTTCATGTGCTCGTTTTCAAGCTATCGGCGCCCTAATGGCTGCGAATTGGCTTGAAAACCACAAAAACGTGCCAAAAATACTGAGAATCTAATCCAAAATACAACCGATTCAATTTTATGGTCCCAAACATTCAAACCCCATGACATATTCGTCTTTCTCTCTAGAATGGTAGAGGAAAGTATACTGAAGAGATTAAAACATTAAAAAAGTGGGGTCCATGTGCTCGTTTTTGAACTATCGTCCCCCTGATATTTGCGAATTGGCTTGAAAACCACAAAATCGTGCAAAAAACATGCAAAAGGCTGAGGATCTATTCCAAAATACGGAAGACTCAAATTTATGGTCCCAACTATTCAAAACCCCATGTCATATTCGTCTTTCTCTCTAGAATGGTAGAGGAAAGTATACTGAAGAGATTAAAACATTTAAAAAGTGGGGTCCATGTGTTTTTTTTTTTAAATAGTGGCCTAATATTTGCGAATTGGCTTGAAAACCACAAAAACGCGCCAAAAACATGCAAAAGGCGGAGGATCTAATCCACACATGCTAAAGGCTGAGAATCTAATCCAAAATACGGCCGATTCAATTTCATGGCCCCAAACATTCAAAACCCATGTCATATTCATCTTTCTTTCTAGAATTGTAGAGGAGAGTATACTGAAGAGATTAAAACATTAAAAAAGTGGGGCCATGTGCTTGTGCTTGTTTTTGAAATATCGTCGCCCTAATAGTTGCGAATCGGCTTGAAAACCACAAAAACGCGCCAAAAACATGCAAAATGTTGAGAACCTAATCCAAAATACGGCCAATTCAATTTTATGGCCCCAAACATTCAAACCCATGTCTTATTCGTCTTTCTCTCTAGAATTGTACAAGAAAGTATACTGAAGAGATTGAAACATTGAAAAAGTGGGGTCCATGTGATTGTTTTTGAACTATCATCGCCCTAATAGTTGCGAATCGGCTTGAAAACCACAGAATGCGCCAAAAACATGCAAAAGGCTGAGAATCTACACTGAAAACGAAAGTTGGTCAAATGATTAAAAAGATTAGTCATTCACTATGTCTTATTTGACTAAGAAATAATTAGTCATTTGTTTTTAAACTGACTAATATTAATTAGTCAATCAAATTATGTCTTATTTGAGTAATCCTGGAAATAATTAGTATTGCATGAGAAAGAATTGGTCCGTAACTAGTCCTACACTACACTGAAATCAGTTAGTCTTTCATTAGTCTCTGTACTAATCATTTGCTAATCAATGATGACATGACGTGGTGCTGAGGTAAGCTGTCAGTCATGGGAACTAATGTCACACATGCATATTCAAATTTTATATATACTTTTTAAAAACAATGGCTGTTCTTGACACCCTGAATGCTTGTCATAGGCTTGACATAGCAACAAGTATTGCTGAAGTAGTGTATGTAAACTTGATTCCAAGATATTTTTGTAGTTAATAGACCTGTTTATGAACATATTCAAATTTTATGCATACATTTCAATCATTGGTTGTTGTTGATAACCGGAATGCTTGCCAAAGGCTTTCAAGACAGAGCAACAAGATTAGTAATGTTACCCAAGTAGGCAAGTACTAGTGTTTGTTCATGCTAACAGGTTTAAGGAACATCAGTTCTCCTTAGTCTATAGTGCAGACATCCGGTCCAGGTTTTCCTGAGATGATATAAACACTTTTCATTGGACTTCTCTAAACACAGGAATAATGCCTGCAGAATTAGGTAAAAATATCCCCTTAGGTATGCAGTAGTCAGTTTTCTGAGAGTAGGAACTCCAAAAGAGGGGTTTTCCCACTAAAGAAAGCACATGAATTGCGAATCGCGAGCAATATTCGCCGATTCACATTGCATTTCATTACACAATGCTATTGCTATTTGAACATAATTACTGTGACCACCTAATTTGCCATTTGGCAACCTGACCAATCGTACTGGTTGCCTGGCTGGCAACCAAGGAAAAAAGTGAAGTTAGAGCCCTGTGAATCTTTACTAAAGCTTAAGACAGTCTTTACAATCAATTGTAATTGTTACCATATATCATGACGAATGTAAATCTAGTCAATTTTGCAAACCAAAACCAGCGAGAGCTAGCTGCTGCGCTCCAGGCCGGCCAGCTCGGCAGGCTCGGTGTTGCATCTGCGCTAGTGGTGCAACGTCGTGAACAATCAGCTGATGCGCACCGCTGATCCATCAGCTGTGCGCATGACATTTTAACCTGCGCAGTAGACAAGCGCAGAAACATAACTGTGGAACGTCCTTAACCCATTCGTGACAGGAATTATTTAAAGCCTAATTTGATCAGCTTTTATTCTTCAAATTGGCAACACTAACATTTTTATTTTATTGCTATATTTTTCTTATAAAACGTCATGTATCTGAAATGAATATAAATTGACAGAAATTACGATGAGAAGTCAAAAAGTTGCCAATTTGCAGGGGAAAACGGTGATTTTTAACTTTCTATCACATTGCCGATTTAAGGATTTTAATGCTTATTTTCCTTTAAAAATTTTTTTACCAGAAATGAAGTGCATGTATGTATTTATTTTTCATTATTGTAAATAGAGAAATAATTTAGGCTTTGTCGCTGCAGCAGTCTGCAGTGAATCTATTTTAGTTTTTAGTTGTATATATTTCTTGATTCGTGTGTTGTTCCTTCAATTTCTACATTATGCACTTTAGCTTCTTACTAATCCCTTTCCACATGAAATCCCATAGAGCTGGTTATGTGTAGGGAAAAGCCAAAAGCTATCAGTTCTAGTTAAAGTTATCAGAGAGAGAACTTCAGTTGATCGTCAAGGAGTGTTTCTTGTAATTCTCATGAGTGCAAAGGTGTTATCTGTTCAAAGCCTCCAATTGGTGAGTTTTTCTATAAATTATATTCTCAATCTTTCTGTCAATAGTTAAGAACAAAATATTATTCAAGTTGAATTAAGGATCTATAATAATGTTTCTACTTTATTTCCTTTGAATTATGAACTCATGATATATACGTATCTAACTGAATCTCATGTTTCAACACTCTTTATACGACTCTAGAATTCTCGGGTATTGCTTTATATTAAGTTTTCACTAGAGTTTTCCGATGTAGTTATTTATTCTATGATTTATTTTGGATGATTTAAGAGAATTATCCATGAAGTTCGTATAATGATCCTTATGTTCCTTGGTAGTACAGTGAAGTTTGATGGTTTTACAGCAACATAAAAAGAATCTTATATAATTTGTTACCTAATTCATTTTTAGTAAGCATACAAGCCAACAATTAATTGTTATATTTTCAATATCTGATGCATATTAAGCTAGTATATTCATGTTATTTCTAGTGTATTTTACATGAATAGTTCCTATAAAGATTGTCCACAGATCTCATTAATTGTAATTACTGTAGTTCAATCATTTGTGGAATTGTATAAAAATGTATTTTCTCTTTGTTTTATTGCAGTATTTATCTTGGAACTTGGGACGTTGGGTTGATGAATAAAGTCTTTCACATAAGCCAGCACCAGTTTCACGAATATATTTCTGTTGGAGTGTATTTGAGTTTGAAACTCTGTCCGTTTACCAAGGGTAAAGGGCGGCAGCCACAGGCTTCAAGGTCAAATGTAAGTTTGTACATAGAAATGATTCTTTGTGGCGATAAGTCAACAGCCACTTGACAGATCAACTTTAAACTTGGCTCGTGTAAAAAAAATGCTCTGATTAGATTTTGGGATTTCAAGGTCATTCCAAGATCAGAGTTAATTTTATACCTGGAAATGGTTCGTTCTCGAGAACCCTTTTGAAGTTCAAATTCGAACTTGATTCATGTATGCATATGACAATGGTCTGAATAGGTTTGGGGTCACAAGGTCAAAGATCGAGGTCAAAGATATCATGGGATACCTGAAAGTAAAGAAAAATCATTGTGAATGTGCCATACATTTCGGATCTGACCACGGTGGAGGCATAAATTCTGGCCGCGCACTGCTGAAGATTCATATTGTTTCATAAGGAAATAATTTCCAACCAAATATCTATTAATACAATTTCATGTCAAATTGCAGGCTCATTCCAGAGGATGCATGGTGACGAGGCATCATTATCACAGTCATCTGTTTTTGCTATTAAAGTTATCAAAGAGGTTTCTGAAGCTATCGCAAGAAGGAAAAGGGCATTTATGAGTTTTCCAACTTCGAGAGAGGAACTTGAATTACCAAACAGCAATTCTATGAGTACTGCAGATTTCCTGGAGTCATAGGTGCTCATGTCTACATCAGGCGTCCTGGTGGGGAACAAGCCCAATACTTCCTAAACAGGAAGAATAAAAATTCTGTCGATGTACAGGTTCGACTGATTTTATTTTGTATGCATTACTGATTTCTCTAATGTTCCTCACTAAGCCAGGAATGGTATATAAGGGACTAGAAATTCATGCACATTGTGCTGAACTCCACCCAAGTGAGGTAAATGGGTACCTGGTAGGAATTTATTTCCTTGAAGAATAGTTTGAAGATGTCTGGTTGAAAATTCTACATTTTACAAAAATGTGTTACTGTGCATGGCTGTATGCAGTGGGGGAGGGGGGCATTCGGCCCCCCCCCTGAAATTTTGAAAACTTGCTTTTTTTTACCAAAAATTTTCACAAAATCAACAAGTGTGCACCAAATCTTTCAATTTCACTTATAAAAATACTTAAGTATTGACCAGCTTGGTTGCTTCGCTCCCTCACTTTTGAGCTTCTTCGAAAATTTATACACGTTTTGCCCCCCCCCCCCCGAAAAAATGTGTGCGTACGGCCCTGTTTCTGTGGTGCATAATTGTGCATGTGCAAATGTATTCTTTTTGGAAGTGTCCTGAAATGATGATGTGGTCAAGCTTGTTGAAATGGAAGAGTTGGGTGATTTTCTGGAACAGATCAAGTACAGAATATTTTTTTGAAATGTAGACATTAAAATTCTCATTTTCTAATTTTCAGGCAATGATAGCTACTTGAAAAATTTAATGGTGTCCCACAAAAAATATATCACAAAATGCAAATATACAAAATCAAAACATCTCATTCTCAAATGGAATATCAGAGATACATGACAAATCAGGGGTGGCGCCAGGGTTTTTTTTAATGGGGGGGGGGGATGGTTCATAGGGGAATAAATTGACATTTCAAATGGAAGAAAATAATTACAGTTACTTGACCCAACCCTCTCTTTCCCAAACTTCTTTCTTCTTTCTCTTTTATTTTCTTCTCTTGTTTTTTTTTTCTTTGGCCAATTGAAAAATCAAAAGTTAAGCTGTGACCCCTGCCCCTAGTCCCGTAGCGTATATGTACGATCGACCATACCGTACACACGCTGATGATTGATCGCGAGTTATGTACTCCTGATCCTATTAGGCTAGCTAGCAAGCTAGCTAGCCTAGCTAGATCCTAGATCGGTCTAAGTATCGAAAGGCCAGGCCAGGGCTTCACTCGCTTAAAGTGTTGCTCTATTTCTCGTCTTTGAGCAGGATTCGTCAGAATAAACATCGGGATTCTGTTTTGGCACATTTTAAAGGTAATTTTGATATGTTTACTTTTTAATGTTCCTGACCAGGTAAATGAAACTCGAAAACTAAGCCGTTTTCGAGTAATCGTCCCATGGCCTATCGGGGCATAGACCCTAAATCCTTTACTTTACTAGGAGTATAACACTGCTTGGAACAGTTGGTGGTGGTAATCCTCCTGTTTTTCCACAATTCTTGGAGTAGCATGAATATTGCTCTTTAGCATTTATGCCACTCTCTTCCACCGCTCTTTCAACTGCTATAACAACCACTTTCCCAAATTTTGCCTCAGTCAGAGTTCCCTGGCACTGTACATCCTCCTATGCTTTGTTTTCTTCAAAATTTGTATTAATATCTGTCTTCGTGCAAAGTAGGATTTCCCTTCTATCGCTGATCAACTGCAAAAGTTCATTTCGCTCGCATAACTGCCAATTTTTTCCCCTTTCTCTTCCTGTACCCTGCTGACTGCTGCCAGCCTTCTCCGCCATCTTGACAGTAGCAGACAGCTACTGCTCTACTATGCATGCTCAGTCCATGGTTTCAAGCAGGTTTAAACCATGGGTCAAATTTATTACGATGTTTAGACCATGGCCAGGTTTAAACCTGGTTTAAAACTGGTTTAAACCATGGACTAAATAGCACATCGTTGTTGAAACAGAAATGGGTTTAAACCATGGGGTGGTTTAAACTATGGACTAAAAAAACCATGGGGAAGTTTAAACCTGATACTAAATTAAACCTCTTTTGTGAATTCGGGCCTTAAATTGTAGAACAAGCACAATATCATTGAGCTGCAAGAGCGATCGACACCAGCGAGGATTCTGTAATAAATATATACCTAGAATTCATATGTACATTGCCTTGAAAGCATACACATATATTCATTTCTATGACATTTCTGTAATGTCAAATTGAAAGGTATTAACTACGAGAGGCAAGAACTATCGATGTCATGGACGTACATACCCATTGACTGGCATAAAATGGACAGGTTGCTCCATAATGACTTGGTTTGGTAAGCCTAGAGCAATCGATGCAAACATCAGCTTGCATATTGTTACTCCAGCATCTCAAACAGGTGATTTTATGTTACAGCAGTTCTATATCAACTTGGTCACCGTCTTTTAAATAATTGGTTGAGCTTTGTCTGACCGAGTAACAACAGAGTTTCTTTGCTACGCTCAATATTGCATAACATAAGAAACTCATTGAAATACCTGAACCAAATAGCCTGTCACCATGCTAGTGATGAGAGAACATTCATCTGAATACATTTCAACTATAAGGAAAGCACTGTTGTGCATCTCAGATGAATGTTCTCTCAAAGCTTGGATGGTGACAACCTATTTGGTTCTGCTGTAGAGTTTAATTTTCTTTTGTTATGCAATAGTGTTGTTGCTTGGTCAAACAAAGCTCAAAAGGGCAGTGACCAGGTTAAAATGGAACTGCTCAAATACAAATCACCTGTCTGAGATGTAGTCACAAGATAGCTGTTGTTTGCATTTGATGGTCCTCAGAGTTCAAAACCCAGTCATTATGCAACAACCTGTCCATTTTATGCCAGTCAGTGGATATGTATGTCTCTGACATCACATTTTTTCTTTCCCTTTCTAAATAATCAAATAGGGGTAATCTAAAAATAGTTTCACAATTTCCAAGAAGATCATCGACTAAATTGTTTTGGGTTTAATTCTTTAACTTTACACTTCTAACCCTAGAAAGGTTGCAAGTGAGTGAAGAAATGAGCTCAAGTCTTCCTGAGGATCTCCATTAAACCTGAAATGTCCATTCCTGATTTGAGGAAAACAACCCTGTGAAAATATAAGAGCATCACGGATTGTATCAGGACATCCCACTGATTAAAAATTACATCAAAAAGCAAATTTAAATTACTGCAAGTCAAAGAGAAACTGACATATTCAAATAATGATAGTAATTATTATCAACGTTGAAAAGAAGTAGTTAAAAGTAGTAGCAGCAGTACCAAATAAAGTGGCAAAATTTGCAATTTTGTAGTCTTTTTAAAGTTATGACCATTGTTCAGCTCTATATTCAATTATTCATCATTCATATCTAGTTGGAAATAGGGGGCCCTGTGCACCATTGGGGAACACTTTTTAACTAACTTTTTTATAATGCCTGAAGTATCAATTTAATGATTTTTTTAAATTCCCATTGCCAAATCATGTCCCCTGAGGTTCAAAATCAGCCCTTTTAGCAGCCATCTTTGATTTTCAAAATGAGAATCAGATGTTGTCATATTTTTTTACCTTGACATCGTAGAAGCATAAACTTTATTGTTCAATATGACTTTGATATGAGGAATTGATTGCAACCTTTATTTGCACAATTTGAGGGAAAGTTTTTGAGAAAAATGAAAATTTATGCCCAAATTTATACATGCATTTATCTTTCTACTGAAAAAAATAACCCCCCCCCTCCCAAGAACAACAGAACAGTGGTAAAGGATCTCATTTGAAATAAACTTATCAAACTCAGGTGACATCAACTTAAATTATGCATAAATCACAATACAGTTTGCAGTATGGTATATGTCTGTGTGCAAACTCAATGCACACACACTTCAGTCAGGCCTATGTTAAAGCATATATTAAAGTCCATGTTATTTATTTCACATTTTGGTGAGGATTTTAGTGATGCTCACTGGACTTTTCACCTGGATTTCTCTGTGAGAGCCCCATTTTGCTTTTTAATTTGTAAAACTGACTCATCAGTTTTCTCATCATTCCATTTCTTTGTAACACAAAAAATTCTTCCCATTAGACAGAATCGAAGCTGTAGTACATGACACAAAGAAAAGTGCATTTTCCATTAATTTAAAGAAATGGGACAGTCAAATCTTATTTTCATTTGCGTCATACTCATATTGGCCTTGAATATGATATTAATGCAAAGAATGTTATGCATGTATGAAATCATATGTGACATCATCATACTCTGTAATATGTTTCTTAAATACAAAAACTGCATCATGAAGAGATTAGGAAATATAATATTTAAATCCCATTATGTCTATCATTAAGATGTGGCCATTGTAACAGAGCTGATAAATGATAAAAGAAAGAAATGTTATCCAAATATTTATGTACATGTCGTGCATCAACCTATCAAGTGTTTCACATAGTTTATTGTTTATATGTTGATGCCTCTTTGACATGAAGTACACACATACCTGTAGGGATGATGCCCTTGCTTTCAATGTAGAGTAGAACTCATCACTGAAGTGATCTACATCCAGTGTCAGGTCATTCAGGTTTGGCATAGAACACAGTGCTTCTGCCAGGTTATGTGATGAGCCTGGCGTGTGAAACTTGACTTTTTGAAGGTTTAGAGTTTGGATCTACAAGATTACAAAATGTCAGCTCATTAAAATCTGTTATTTCCCTTTCATTCTTCCTGTTTTTTTTTCTCAATTCTTTATTTCTTTTCTTCTTCTTATTGTCATCTAATGCCAGTTTCTTTTTTTATTTCCTCTTTTCATGATGATCGCTTCATTCATTTCCTGTGATTTTTCCACATACTGTACATTTATTTATTTTGTTTTATTTATTTTATACTGCAGGGTAGGCCTGTTCAGTTCTTAAAACTGCTTTACAAAGGCGCCCTGCAGTTTAAAATACATGTCAAGATAACTATAAAATATATCATAAAAAAAAAACAATCAACGTCAAAAATACAAAATACAAAATATTTAACATCAGAAACAATTAACACCAAAAATATAGAGTGGGAAGTGACAATTTAAACATACAAGTACATAGCATTGTAAATCAATGGAATATTATTTCGCTCTTTATCAATTCGTATGAAAGGCTTTGCATAATTTTTAAAAAACTAACAAGGAGGTAAATTTGACGGAAGTGCATTGAATAATTTGGGTCCGAAATATGCGAAAGATTTTCTTTTATATTCAGTTCTAGCTTTGGGAAGCTGAAGGGGGCATCGCAAAGAAAACCGTGTCCTGTATTTCACGGGCCGTTTACATACTAAAGGTTTTAAATAATTTGGAACTAAATTATTCATTATTTTATATACAAGAACACAATACTGATATTTTATACGCTGATCTACTGATTGCCACTTCAGTGACTGCAACAAAGAAATTTGTGATGTATTATAATCTTTTTTCAAAAGCATCCTGGCATATTTATTTTGAAGTTTTTGTATCTTATCTAAATGTATTTTTGCACTGCTTCCCCAAGATGTACTACAGTAATCAATGTAAGGTAAAATCATAGAAAAGTACAGCTTCTTCATGATATCAAAGGACAGTAAGTGCTTAATCCGCCTTATACAACCTATTGCTCGAGATATTTTACAAACAATATTAGTAATATGTTCACACCAAGTCAAGCCCGGATCGAGCATGACACCTAAGTATTTAATTTTTTTTACATTTTCTAATTGTATGTTCTTGAATTTCACTGGCAAATAAGCACCCCTCAACTTTTTCTTTTGACCAAATACCATGGCTTTTGTTTTTTGCGGGTGTAATGCATATTATTTAAGTCTAACCATTTACATATTGAATCAAAATCATCTTGCAAATACTTTTGTACCTCCTTAATTGATTCACCGTGATTAAAAATGGCGGTATCATCAGCATAAAGAGACATTTTAGAATGTACATGCAATTTCAAATTACACATGTCATTAATAAAAATACAAAATATCAATGGACCCAATATAGATCCTTGTGGGACACCTGATTTTATCTTTAAAAATTCACTGCGACAATTGTTAATCATTACAAATTGCCTTCTGTCTGTTAAATACGATTCCATCCAGTTGTATTCATTGCCAGTAATACCATAGTACTTAAGTTTTGCAAGTATAAAATTGTGAGGAATAACATCAAAAGCTTTGCGTAGGTCCAAGAAAATACCACCAGTAACATGTTTTTGGTCCATTTTATCATACAAAAAGTCTGTAATCTCAGTTAGACAAGTGGCAGTGGAATAAGACGGTCTGAAGCCAGACTGACAATTTGCAAGTAGATCATTTACATTTAAGTACTTATAGAGTTGATCATGTATTGCTCTCTCTAGTATTTTGGACAGGACTGGTAGCACAGAAATTGGTCTATAATTGTCAATATCAAAAGATCCTCCCTTATGTACAGGAGTAATTCTTGCTGTTTTGAAATCTTCTGGAATAACACTAGTTTGTAAAGTTGCATTAAATAAATGGCTTAAAGGTCCAGCTATACTCTCTGCTGCCAGCTTAAGAAACTTAGGGTGAATGCCATCTACTCCGACTGCTTTCGAACAATCAATATGTAATAGCTCTTTCAAAACATACTCCTTTTTGATTGCACAAAATTTAAATTCACAATCTGGAATAAACAGAGTTAGTAAATTGTTTAATAAATCTTTCGAGAAATTATTCGAAGGGGCTTGCAACCTTGAGCCGACTTCATTAAAGGCTTTGTTTAGAACGTGAGCTATTTCATTGTTAGGTATTTGATCATTATCAATTGTTAATTTAACATCATGACTCGTGGTTTTATTTTTCTTAGGTATAAGCTTCGATAAATGTTCCATTTCTTTTTTATGTCATTTTCGCAGTCCTTAAATTTTTCCTGATAATACTTCTTTTTCAAATTTTTAATCAAGTTATTAGCTCTGTTACGGGAAGACTGAAATTTATTCCACCAATAAATTAATCTTGTTTTTCTAAATTGCTTTCGATAATAATCCCTTTCACGTGCTAACACCAAATAATCATCATTTATCCAAGGTACCCCTCTTTGTTTTTGCCGCACTGATATCACGGGGGCATGCCTGTCACAAATGTCCAGGAGTGTGTTTTTAAAGTAGTGCCACAATTTTTCAACATCAGTCCCACAGGAATAAAACTCATGCCAATCAACTTTCCTTACATCATCTTTAAATTTCTCACTGTCAAAGTATTTGAACGAACGACATTTAGTTATTTTGGGAGAAGGGATTGATGTTTCCCTTTAATTGCAGTAAAAATCACAGAGTGATCACTAAGTCCAGCTGACTGCACTCCTGACTTAATAATATTGTCAACAAGTGCATCAGAAATACATACCAAATCGATTACTGACTGGCTATGTGGTGAAATTCTAGTGGGTTCAGATATAACCTGTGTCATTTGCATTGTAGTAAGGAGACTGGAAACTTTTCTAGAAAGATTATTTACGGTTTGCATATTACAGTGAAAATCACCAAGAAGAATGACGTTGTTTGTAACTGTATACAATTTCTCGAGATTACTTTCAAGACTGTCAAAAAAATCTAAATGATTATCCGGTTTTCTATACAATATACCAATAAATAATGAGCTACTATTTCTACGTTGCAACTCCAACCAAATTATTTCTAAGGCAACAGATTCCAGATCCAATCTTCTTATATATGATAAATTTTCTGATATAAAACATCCCACTCCACCTCCATGAGTACATCTATCCCTCCTCTCAAACTTATAACCTTTAACAGAAATCAAGCTATCAGAATGTTCTTTTGTTAACCATGTTTCTGACACTCCTAGTAGATCATAAGGGTTATTATTCAGCCAACATTGTAAATCAGCAACTTTATTAACAATGCTTCTGACATTAAGATGAGCTAATTTTATACCTTTAATATCTTTTAGAGCAAAATCATTAGTTTCGGTTGACCTATCATCATTTGCGTCGACAGAAATATTATTACAGTTATACATGACTTCAGTAGATAGATCAGGATCATTCCAAAAAGGTAATACACTTTGCAGAATGCATTTCGGGCACTGCCAATTTTCAAACAGTTCATCTGAATCATAGGTCTCTCTTGAGACCCCGCCACAAACTATATGCACCCACTGTGAACATACAGTGCATAACAAAGCCTTTTGATTTATTTTAACAGATTTATTACAAATTGAACATGGGTATTTAATCATTAAAACTTATGTTGAAATTAGGTTGAGATTTTACTTCCACCACTCTAAGCAATTTATATTCATTTAACATTTTAATAATCAAATATATAGCAAAACGAATATGTGCAAAATAGCAACAGCAACAATAACAATAAAATGTAAATTGACACATTTCAAAACAAGTGAAAAGTATTGCGTGTTAAGTAATGAATGTAATTTTATAGATCTACAAATATTCAATAGAATAATAACCAGGTACTAGTAATTAACCTTATTAAAAACAAATCGTACATTTAATAGTGCAATTTAAAAGTAAATAGTAAACAGGAACGCCTGTGTGCTCAAGCAGACCAAGTTTTACAGTTCAGTGAATTTGATTGAGATTGTTGTCTCATTCTTTCAATTGATCAAGTTTTCCGAGGTCCTTTACACTTGAAAGAGCAACTCTTTTCCCACTCTTATTTATCGCTGTTACCCTTCCGTCTTGAGTCCAGACTTTGTGGACTTGCGGGAGGTTTCCCTTCTTCACTTGCCAGAACAGCTGAGATCGCTTCCGTGTTAGATGTGATCATATGTGACAACATCATACTCTGTAATATGTTTCTTAAGTACAAAAACTGCATCACAAAGATATTAGAAAAATTTAATGATTCAAATCCAATTATGTCTATCATTATTAGTGGGTACCCGGTAGGAAGAAATTCCTGTTAGCGCCTTGCATGGCGGCTCCTTCAGCCGGGGTAACTATATCAATTTTGTAGAGCGCAGTAGAGTATATGCATATAGTAGCTTCGCTATAAAAATGGACCTCCTCCTTCTTCTTCTTCTTCTTCTTCTTCTTCTTCTTCTTCTTCTTCTTCTTCTTCTTCTTTCTTCTTCTTCTTCTTCTTCTTCTTCTTCTTCTTCTTCTTCTTCTTCATCATTATTATTATTATTATTATACATGTATGTAACAAACTCTTCATATTACATTCCTCTGTGTACTTGAACTACAATATCAATATAAATCATAATAGCAGGTTCCATAACAACATATCATAATAATAAAAGTCATTGGATTTGTCTTTATTAGTACTCCTTATGTCATTGCAATGAAAAACAATACACACATGTACCTTCAGGGCTGATGCCTTTGCTTTCAATGTAGGGTAGATCTCTTCACTAAGATTTCTTCCCCAAAGATCCAGTTGAGTCAGGTTTGGCATGGAACACAGTGCTTCTATTAGGTTCTGTGCAGAGGCTGGTGTTAGACACTCGACATCAGTTAGGTTTACAATCTGGACCTGGACAGATGATGAATTAAAGGAGTAGGAAACAGAAAAATGAATGTTTCATTAAATTGTTAATTGCTGATGACTCTGCTCATAAGAGCTGTATCTTGACTGGATAAACAAGAAAATGAACTATTTGTATTGATTTGTCTTTTCTTTGTACTTTCCTAATATATAATATCCTTGGCACACCAATACTACATTTATAACTGGAGGTATTTCATTATAAATATCTGTGGATTTTCAAAAGAGAAAGTATCATGCTTCATTCTCCTTTAATGTTTACTGTTTACTGAACCTACGGTTAACCATTGAGAGCTCCTTCACCTCCCCCCCCCCCCCTTCAAAAAAACCCCCAAACATCTGTGTACCATACAGATTGTTTTGACCTTATGTAAATTTAAAGAAATAAAAATGAAGAAATTGGTCCTCTCTTTTTACTGAAGGCCAATTCAAATAAGATATTTTCATATATCCTATGTAATTATTAAATTGTGTTTCCACCGTTACCTCATCAAGGTTAAAACTCTTACGTCATTCGCACAGTGCCTTCTAAATTGTATCTGGTAATCAGTTAATCAGAAGTATCTTTAATTAGATTTTAATTTGCATTTATCAAATTTCCCTTTACACCCAATTCCTGTAACCCCGCCCAAAGGATTGAATTTAAAGGAAAAAACTTCTATTTCAACAAAATTATATTTATATGCAGTCATCATTTTAAGGTGAAGTTTACATGATAGAGAAGAGGTTCAATGCAAAAATCTGTAAGCCATGCGCAGTATACATATATGTAACAAACTCCTCATATTACATTCCTCTGTGTACTTGAACTACAATATCAATATAAATCATCATAGCAGGTTCCATAACAACATAAAGAAGTAACATATCATAATGATAAAAGTCATTGGATTTGTCTTTATTAGTACTCCTTATGGCATTGCAATGAAAAACAATACACACATGTACCTTCAGGGCTGATGCCTTTGCTTTCAATGTAGGGTAGATCTCTTCACTAAGATTTCTTCCCCGAAGATCCAGTTGAGTCAGGTTTGGCATGGAACACAGTGCTTCTATTAGGTTCTGTGCAGAGGCTGGTGTTAGACAGTTGACATCAGTTAGGTTTACAATCTGGACCTGGACAGATGATGAATTAAAGGAGTAGGAAACAGAAAAATGAATGTTTCATTAAATTGTTAATTGCTGATGACTCTGCTCATAAGAGCTGTATCTTGACTGGATAAACAAGAAAATGAACTATTTGTATTGATTTGTCTTTTCTTTGTACTTTCCTAATATATAATATCCTTGGCACACCAATACTACATTTATAACTGGAGGTATTTCATTATAAATATCTGTGGATTTTCAAAAGAGAAAGTATCATGCTTCATTCTCCTTTAATGTTTACTGTTTACTGAACCTACGGTTAACCATTGAGAGCTCCTTCACCTCCCCCCCCCCCTTCAAAAAACCCCCAAACATCTGTGTACCATACAGATTGTTTTGACCTTATGTAAATTTAAAGAAATAAAAATGAAGAAATTGGTCCTCTCTTTTCACTGAAGGCCAATTCAAATAAGATATTTTCATATATCCTATGTAATTATTAAATTGTGTTTCCACCGTTACCTCATCAAGGTTAAAACTCTTATGTCATTCGCACAGTGCCTTCTAAATTGTATCTGGTAATCAGTTAATCAGAAGTATCTTTTAATTAGATTTTAATTTTGCATTTATCAAATTTCCCTTTACACCCAATTCCTGTAACCCCGCCCAAAGGATTGAATTCAAAGGAAAAAACTTCTATTTCAACAAAATTATATTTATATGCAGTCATCATTTTAAGGTGAAGTTTACATGATAGAGAAGAGGTTCAATGCAAAAATCTGTAAGCCATGCGCAGTATACATATATGTAACAAACTCCTCATATTACATTCCTCTGTGTACTTGAACTACAATATCAATATAAATCATCATAGCAGGTTCCATAACAAGATAAAGAAGTAACATATCATAATAATAAAAGTCATTGGATTTGTCTTTATTAGTACTCCTTATGTCATTGCAATGAAATACAATACACACATGTACCTTCAGGGTTGATGCCTTTGCTTTCAATGTAGAGTAGAATTCACTATGAATCATTTCCCCCAGTGTCAGGTTAGTCAGGTTTGGCATGGAACACAGTGCTTCTACTAGGTTCTGTGCAGAGGCTGCAGTTGGACATTCGAAAACAAATAGCTTTAGAATCTGGACCTGGACAGATGGTGAATTGAAGGAGGAGGAAACCACGAAAAATTAATGTTTCATTAAATTGTTAAATGCTGATGACTTTGCTCATAAGAGCTGTATCTTGACTGGATAAACAAGAAAATGAACTATTTGTATTGATTTGTCTTTTCTTTGTACTTTCCTAATATCCTTGGCATACAAATACTACATTTAAAACTCAAGGAATTTCATTATAAATATCTGTGGATTTTCAAAAAAGGAAGGATCATGCTTAATTCTCCTTTACAGTTTACTGAACCTACGGTTAACCATTGAGAGCTCCTTCACCTCCCCCCCCCCTCAAAAAGCCCCCCCAAACATCTGTGTACCATACAGATTGTTTTGACCTTATGTAAATTTAAAGAAATAAAAATGAAGAAATTGGTCCTCTCTTTTTACTGAAGGCCAATTCAAATAAAATATTTTCATATATCCTATGTAATAATTAAATTGTGTTTCCACCGTTACCTCATCAAGGTTAAAACTCTTATTTCATTTGCACAGTGCCTTCTAAATTGTATCTGGTAATCAGTTAATCAGAAGTATCTTTTAATTAGATTTTAATTTTGCATTTATCAAATTTCCCTTTACACCCAATTCCTGTAACCCCGCCCAAAGGATTGAATTTAAAGGAAAAAAAACTTCTATTTCAACCAAATTACATTTATATGCAGTCATCATCTGTAGGTGAAGTTTACATGATAGAGAAGAGGTTCAATGCAAAAATCTGTAAGCCATGCGCAGTATACATGTATGTAACAAACTTTTCATATTACATTCCTCTGTGTACTTGAACTACAATATCAGTATAAATCATCATAGCATGTTCCATAACTAGATAAAGAAGTAACATATCATAATAATAAAAGTCATTGGATTTGTCTTTATTAGTATTCCTTATGTCATTGCAATAAAATACAATACACACATGTACATTCAGGGTTGATGCCTTTGCTTTCAATGTAGAGTAGAATTCACTACGGTTCATTGTCCCCAGTGTCAGCTTAGCCAGGTTTGGCATGGAACACAGTGCTTCTACTAGGTTCTGTGCAGAGGCTGCAGTTGGACACTCGACACTAAAAAGCTTTAGAACATTTACCTGGACAGATGGTGAATTCAAGCAGGAGGAAACTAAGAAAAATGAATGTTTCATTAAATTGTTAAATGCTGATGACTTTGCTCATAAGAGCTGTATCTTGACTGGATAAACAACAAGATAAACTATTTGTATTGATTTGTCTTTTCTTTGTACTTTCCTAATATCCTTGGCATACAATACTACATTTAAAACTCAAGGAATTTCATTGTCATTATATCTGTGGATTTTCAAAAAAAGAAAGGATCATGCTTCATTCTCCTTTCTAGTGTACTGTTTTCTGACCCTACAGTTAACCATTGAGAGCTCCTTTACCACCCCCCCCCCCCCTCTAAAACCCCCCTTAACATCTGTGTACCATACAGATTGTTATGACCTTATGTAAATTTAAAGAAATAAAAATGAAGAAATTGGTCCTCTCTTTTTACTGAAGGCCAATTCAAATAAGATATTTTCATATATCCTATGTAATTATTAAATTGTGTTTCCACCGTTACCTCATCAAGGTTAAAACTCTTATTTCATTCGCACAGTGCCTTCTAAATTGTATCTGGTAATCAGTTAATCAGAAGTATCTTTTAATTAGATTTTAATTTTGCATTTATCAAATTTCCCTTTACACCCAATTCCTGTAACCCTGCCCAAAGGATTGAATTTAAAGGAAAAAAACTTCTATTTCAATCATCTGTACATGTAGGTGAAGTTTACATGATAGAGAAGAGGTTCAATGCAAAAATCTGTAAGCCACGCGCAGTATACATGTATGTAACAAACTCCTCATATTACATTCCTCTGTGTACTTGAACTACAATATCAATATAAATCATCATAGCAGGTTCCATAACAACATAAAGAAGTAACATATCATAATAATAAAAGTCATTGTAGTTGTCTTTATTAGTATTCCTTATGGCATTGCAATGAAGTATAATACACACATGTACATGTACCTTCAGGGTTGATGCCTTTGCTTTCAATGTAGAGTAGAATTCACTATGATTCATTTTCCCCAGTGTCAGGTGAGTCAGGTTTGGCATGGAACACAGTGCTTCTACTAGGTTCTGTGCAGAGGCTGCAGTTGGAAACTCAACATCAAATATCCTTAGAATCTGGACCTGGACAGATGGTGAATTAAGCAGGAGGAAACTAAGAAAAATGAATGTTTCATTAAATTGTTAAATGCTGATGACTTTGCTCATAAGAGCTGTATCTTGACTGGATAAACAACAAGATAAACTATTTGTATTGATTTGTCTTTTCTTTGCACTTTCCTAATATCCTTGGCATACAAATACTACATTTAAAACTCAAGGAATTTCATTATCATTATATCTGTGGATTTTCAAAAAAGGAAGGATCATGCTTCATTCTCCTTTCTAGTGTACTGTTTTCTGACCCTACAGTTAACCATTGAGAGCTCCTTACCTCCCCCCCCCCCCTCTAAAACCCCCCCTTAACATCTGTGTACCATACAGATTGTTTTGACCTTATGTAAATTTAAAGAAATAAAAATGAAGAAATTGGTCCTCTCTTTTTACTGAAGACCAATTCAAATAAGATATTTTCATATATCCTATGTAATTATTAAATTGTGTTTCCACCATTACCTCATCAAGGTTAAAACTCTTATTTCATTTGCACAGTGCCTTCTAAATTGTATCTGGTAATCAGTTAATCAGAAGTATCTTTTAATTAGATTTTAATTTTGCATTTATCAAATTTCCCTTACAACCCAATTCCTGTAACCCCGCCCAAAGAATTGAATTTAAAGGAAAAAAACTTCTATTTCAACCAAATTACATTTATATGCAGTCATCATCTGTAGGTGAAGTTTACATGATAGAGAAGAGGTTCAATGCAAAAATCTGTAAGCCATGCGCAGTATACATGTATGTAACAAACTCTTCATATTACATTCCTCTGTGTACTTGAACTACAATATCCATATCAATCATCATAGCAGGTTCCATAACAAGATAAAGAAGTAACATATCATAATAATAAAGTCACTGGATTTGTCTTTATTAGTATTCCTTATGTCATTGCAATGAAATACAATACACACATGTACATTCAGGGTTGATGCCTTTGCTTTCAATGTAGAGTAGAATTCACTATGGTTCGTTTCCCCCAGTGTCACCTTAGCCAGTTTGGCATGGAACACAGTGCTTCTACTAGGTTCTGTGCAGAGGCTGCAGTTGACACTCAACATCACATAGCTCTAGAATCTGGACCTGGACAGATGGTGAATTAAAGGAGGAGGAAACTAAGAAAAATGAATGTTTCATTAAATTGTTAAATGCTGATGACTTTGCTCATAAGAGCTGTATCTTGACTGGATAAACAACAAGATAAACTATTTGTATTGATTTGTCTTTTCTTGCACTTTCCTAATATCCTTGGCATACGAATACTACATTTATAACTGGAGGTATTTCATTATAAATATCTGTGGATTTTCAAAAAAGGAAGGATCATGCTTAATTTCTCCTTTACAGTTTACTGAACCTACAGTTAACCATTGAGAGATCCTTCACCCCCCCCACCCCTCAAAAAACCCCCCAAACATCTGTGTACCATACAGATTGTTTTGACCTTATGTAAATTTAAAGAAATAAAAATGAAGAAATTGGTCCTCTCTTTTACTGAAGGCCAATTCAAATAAGATATTTTTTCATTATCCTATGTAATAATTATAAAATTGTGTTTCCAACCGTTACCTCATCAAGGTTAAAACTCTTATTTCATTTGCACAGTGCCTTCTAAATTGTATCTGGTAATCAGTTAATCAGAAGTATCTTTAATTAGATTTTAATTTTGCATTCATCAAATTTCCCTTTACAACAAACCCAATTCCTGTAACCCCGCCCAAAGAATTGAATTTAAAGGAAAAAACTTCTATTTCAACCAAATTACATTTATATGCAGTCATCATCTGTAGGTGAAGTTACATGATGGAGAAGGAGGTTCAATGCAATAATCTGTAAAGCCATGCACAGTATACAGGTATGTAACAAACTCTTCATATTACATTCCTCTGTGTACTTGAACTACAATATCAATATAATCATAATAGCAGGTTTCCATAACAATATAAAGAAGTAACATATCATAATATAAAATTCATTGCATTTGTCTTTATCAATACTCCTTATGGCATGGCAATGAAATACAATACATACATGTACCTTCAGGGTTGATGCCTTTGCTTTCAATGTAGAGTAGAACTCTTTGTTATTACTCTATCTTTAATACTGAGTAAGCATATAGGTTAAACTTAGGAGGCTAAATGACAAACATGTTACACTCAGGATATGTGCTTCAAGAGAGAGCTATCAAGACTCTTCATTTACTGCT
>JAPZVO010000235.1:0-57299 GCA_029962745.1 Echinometra lucunter | reverse complement strand
AAATTATAGGCATACTCTTGCCAAAAGTCGGTAAATGCACAGAATTGTCAGTTCATCTATCTAAAATATTCTAACATTATTTTGACTGGTGGCCAACTGCTACGATATAATTCCTTGTTCTTACCAATTTTGAAGTCCATATCTTAACATTTGGCCTTACAAATTAGGTGGAACTGTCAGAAGAGAATTATAGGTCTTATACCCCCCCCCCCCCCCCCCCTTACAAATGTTCTAGCGATGCCCATATCCTTACATATGCTCCTACGCTTTATATCACGTTTGGACCTCCACACCCTATCCCCGCTTGGTCGCTTTGCTCCCTCTCCTAGCATATTCGGCGTCAATACCCCCCCCCCCCCTCCCTCCTCCCCAACCACGAATATAAATCGACACCCATGCTTCCAAACAGTGTATAACGTCCAATTTCTTGACCGGCACACCCCGCTTTGAAAAATCCTGGCTACATGCAAGCCTGCAATGAGCCAATGCCAACATCATCCCTAAAAATGCTTTGTATGTTCGTTTCGAATCAAATTTTGGCCAGATAAGTATAATCTTAAGCTTGGAGGTATTTTTCCCCCTGAAATCAGCATTTCAGGAAGTCTAGCACAATTCGCGAAAAATTTTCAGTTCTAGATTTAAGACCGCTCCAGGAAAATATCACAACGATTCATGATGATCATGATTTCTTGAATCCGGAGAGTCCCTTTCTTCTTGACAATTACATTGGCTCTTCTGGGCGTTAATGTTCTTCTATTTATGATTATGATTATTATTATTTCATTTTTATTTTCTTCTTATTATTATTATCATCATTATTATTATCATCATTATCATTATTACTTTTATGATCATTATTATTATCATCATTATCATTATTACTTTTATTACGATCATTATTATTTTTTATTATTATTGTTACTCTCTCACGGAATTTGAGAGCTCTCTTAACAGATTTGGGTAGAAAAACAACTTTGAATAGGAGATTATAACAATGAATCCTTTTCAACCTTGAAATGATTTATGAATGTTTCACATGATTTCTGTCTTAAAAAACAAAATCATGAAAAAAGTAGTTGTAGGGGTTTTTACGGGTTTTTTTTCTCCACACGCATTAGCTGCATGTATTGATCCCCCTGTGAAAAATGGCAATAAGCCAATGAAAAGGATGAAATATCTTCAACAGTGTTCCTCTTTTCGCTCTGTTCATTTTTGAATTATAGTTATTTAGGACAATAATGTATGATCTTTAGCATAGAGGTTTTTTCTTTCTATTTATGGAGTAGTTCGGGAATTCTTTTGGAATAGTGCGCAAAAGGGTTCAAGCTCCAGATTTAAATCAAATTTGAAAAAAAAAATGAGGTTTTACATCCCTATCTAAAAATATCGCTCCAGTTGTGTAACCATAACCTTTGATTTCTCATGAAATTACAGAAGAATTATACAAAATATTAACAATACTCGAACTCGTTCTCGTCATTTCACTTGTTGGTTTAAGTTTAAGATAGAGAGAGAGAGCAAGAGAGAGAGGGTTGAAAAAGGAGACAAGAAGGAGAAGAAGATGGAGAAGAAGACGAAGCAGAAGAAGAAAAGAAGAAGATGAAGCGACATAGGTGTTTGGGTGTACGAGGCGTTTGATAAGTGCGGTGTAAAATTGTTTTTGTGGAGGAGATTGGTGGGGGTAGTACGTTAATGGCGCTGGCGGTTGAAAACTGGAACCGTCAATTTTTATCTTCAATTTGCTTTCAAAATGATAACAGGTCGACTGAAATCACGGTGGCAAGAGAGACAAATCGCTATCAAAAAAAAAAGAAAAAAAAAAGATGGAGAATACTGTGTTGAGAAGGTTGAGTTTTGATGAAGAAAAATTGTAGCTTAATCGAAGGAAAATTATAGGCATACTCTTGCAAAAGTCGGGTAAATGCATAGAATTGTCAGTTCATCTTATTCTAAAATATTCTAACATTATTTTGACTGGTTGCCAACTGCTACGATATAATTCCTTGTTCTTACCAATTTTGAAGTCCATATCTTAACATTTGGCCTTACATATTAGGTGGAACTGTCAGAAGAGAATTATAGGTCTTATACCCCCCCCCCCCTTACAAATGTTCTAGCGATGCCCATATATTTACATATGCTCCTACGCTTTATATCACGTTTGAACCTCCACACCCTATCCCCGCTTGGTCGCTTTGCTCCCTCTCCTAGCATATTCGGCGTCAATACCCCCCCCCCCCCCTTCCTCCCCAACCACGAATATAAATCGACACCCATGCTTCAAAACAGTGTATAACGTCCAATTTCTTGACCGGCACACCCCACTTTGAAAAATCCTGGCTACATGTAAGCCTGCAATGAGCCAATGCCAACATCATCCCTAAAAATGCTTTGTATGTTCGTTTCGAATCAAATTTTGGCCAGATAAGTATAATCTTAAGCTTGGAGGTATTTTTCCCCCTGAAATCAGCATTTCAGGAAGTCTAGCACAATTCGCGAAAAATTTTCAGTTCTAGATTTAAGACCGCTCCAGGAAAATATCACAACGATTCAAGATGATCATGATTTCTTGAATCCGGAGAGTCCCTTTCTTCTTGACAATTACATTGGCTCTTCTGGGCGTTAATGTTCTTCTATTTATGATTATGATTATTATTATTTCATTTTTATTTTCTTCTTATTATTATTATGATCATTATTATTATCATCATTATCATTATTACTTTTATTACGATCATTATTATTTTTTATTATTATTGTTACTCTCTCACGGAATTTAAGAGCTCTCTTAACAGATTTGGGTAGAAAAACAACTTTGAATAGGAGATTATAACAATGAATCCTTTTCAACCTTGAAATGATTCATGAATGTTTCACATGATTTCTGTCTTAAAAAACAAAATCATGAAAAAAGTAGTTGTAGGGGTTTTTACGTTTTTTTTTTCTCCACACGCATTAGCTGCATGTATTGACCCCCCTGTGAAAAATGGCAATAAGCCAATGAAAAGGATGAAATATCTTCAACAGTGTTCCTCTTTTCGCTCTGTTCATTTTTGAATCATAGTTATTTGGGACAATAATGTATGATCTTTAGCATAGAGGTTTTTTCTTTCTATTTATGGAGTAGTTCGGGAATTCTTTTGGAATAGTGCGCAAAAGGGTTCAAGCTCCAGATTTAAATCAAATTTGAAAAAAAAATGAGGTTTTACATCCCCATCTAAAAATATCGCTCCAGTTGTGTAACCATAACCTTTGATTTCTCATGAAATTACAGAAGAATTATACAAAATATTAACAATACTCGAACTCGTTCTCGTCATTTCACTTGTTGGTTTAAGTTTAAGATAGAGAGAGAGAGCAAGAGAGAGAGGGTTGAAAAAGGAGACAAGAAGGAGAAGAAGATGGAGAAGAAGACGAAGCAGAAGAAGAAAAGAAGAAGATGAAGCGACATAGGTGTTTGGGTGTACGAGGCGTTTGATAAGTGCGGTGTAAAATTGTTTTTGTGGAGGAGATTGGTGGGGGTAGTACGTTAATGGCGCTGGCGGTTGAAAACTGGAACCGTCACTTTTTATCTTCAATTTGCTTTCAAAATGATAACAGGTCGACTGAAATCACGGTGGCAAGAGAGACAAATCTCGGTCAAAAAAAAAAAAAAAAAAAAAGATGGAGAATACTGTGTTGAGAAGGTTGCGTTTTGATGAAGAAAAATTGTAGCTTAATCGAAGGAAAATTATAGGCATACTCTTGCAAAAGTCGGGTAAATGCATAGAATTATCAGTTCATCTTGAACTTGAAGGTGCAAAATGATGAAAGAAAAAATGATAAGAGTTTTATAATAATCATCCTATTGGTGTGTGATGTCAAACCGTGAAGGAAACGAGAAAAAAGGAAGAGCTGTCAAGTCATGATGACAGATCACGGCAAATTAAGAAGAAAAAAAAAAGGTCTGAGGAAACAGGTATTTATAAAAAAAAATCACACAAGACAACTTTTATGTAAATCATGTCTTTCAGTATTGATTCTTTTCAATGCATCGCGGTGCTTTATCCTTGTTTATCCAAATTACACTCTTTGTTGAGAAAACAAAGCGCGGATTCTGGAAGAGAGAAGGTCCCACGCAATGACTGCCATGAAAGGCCCGCAACGCACAATAGCTGAGTAATACGGCTGCGAGTTTCGGCGGGAAGCTTTTCGGAGCCCTAAAACAACTTGTCTTTTTCCCATGAAAAACATTATAATTCATGACCGAAACAATTCAAAACTTATGTTTTTAGTGAGTAGAAATACTAAAGAATCAGGAAAACCAGTTTTTATTCCATTTCATAAACGGTTGCCAAGGCCTTTTCCAGAATGAATTTGACATTACCCGTTGGAAATTGCCTCGTGAAGACAAAACGGAAGTCAAACTTTAAAAACGTTTTTCTCGAAGAAATACTTTTCCAGAGCCCCCGCCTTCTCGGGGTTTAACGGCAATTATCTCAACAAATACTCTACCCCCTAGCTTGAGCTATATATCAGATTAAAGCTTGAGAAATGTGGAATCATATTCACACAAAATATGACATTTGAAAAAATGCGACTTCTGTCTGATTTTGACGTGACGGGTCACATATTAACAAACAAAACATAAATAAGCTCCAGCGGAGATTTATATTGCAAAGACAAAGCATGAAAAATGCCGTGTCCGTGTATCCTAATGGCTACGAATATCAAGAAAACATATCATATCAACATATCAACGTCATATTATCTTAACATAAGGTATTACATGTCAGACTGCTCTTTTGAAACTCAACAATATAGCACTACACGGATCAGTAGTTTACGAAACGTGCTCCTTAACGATGGGACCTTATATTGCTCACTTCAACATTTTTTGTCAAAAAATGTAAAAGAATCGAAATTCAGCTTTTAGCTGCGATGATTTTTATGTTTGATAAACCATGTCAAATCAAATTAAATCAAATACCTTGACAATACGCTTTTTCATGAACGAAAGCTTTATTTCCTGAATCAACATGAAGAATATTTTCTTTCTAGAAAAATTAGGGAAAATCCCTGAATGTAATATATTTCACTCGATTAGGAAATTAATGAAATATATTACATTCAGGGAATCCCTGAATGTAATATATTTCATTAATTTCCTAATCGAGTGTTTTTGATATCAATGATATCGGCAATATTATAACTCAATTTTTGTTTTATGTGTTTTCTTTAATCGAATCCTGAATATAACATTTCTAAATTCGTGATATAAAATTCGCTCTCAAATAGTCGAAAATGAATTTTTGTCAACATTTCTCGAAAAATACCTATTCAAAATGCCATGAATAAGTTATGTGATTTGTGCATGTTAAACTTTTTTAATGGGATTCAATGTATTTTTTCGTAGTTTTTATTTTTTTAATTTTTTTTTGTCATTTGTTATTTGTTATTTTTTGGATTAGTTTTGTTTTAAACGGTTTTTAAATATCGTTTAAGTAATCAATCGATGGAAGAATTCATCTCAATATAAACTATCAATAGGAAAGTCAAATGTACTATCATCAGGGCCCTCTTGCATAAAAAAGTTGCGATCAAACGAGACTAAAAAAAATAAACAGACGCAACTTGATTTTCATCCAAAAAAGAATTGAGTATTTAGGACTTAATTTAATTGCATTTAGTTGCATTTAATTGCAACTTTTTGTGCAATATGGCCCTGCACTGATTAATACAAAAAATCACTTACTTCATAGTTTGTCCCAATACAATGTTCAATTATTTTCAAATAAAATACATTAGGGGAAGATAAGAGGGAAATGTTTATATCGTCAGCTATCCGTCTAGTCTAAGGAGGACCTCCTTGCATGCCTGGAGAACTGGTTATTTGTTGGTCTCTTGGCATCCTGGGGACCTTTTCATGAAAGTTTTCAGCACTGACAAGTTGTCAGTCACTGACAATTACCATAGTAACAGTCAGTGATCAGTGCTTCTCGGCCAATCAAAACAAAGGATTTTGATGACATTGTCAGTGACTGACAACTTGTCAGTGCTGACAACTTTCATGAAACGGTCCCCAGGACTCCTTATAGCAGAGTCTGCATAAGGTTCGTCAAAATTTATTGTTATCGAATATCATTACGATGTGAATAATTTTCATGATGAACTTGAGTACATATAGGGTAAGTGTAGGGAATACGAGACCGTAGGTAATACGAGACCACCAGAATAAAAAGGGTCCTGTCTGTCCAGGCTTTGGAAAAAATATTGTTAGAGCGCCATTTATCATCACTGTTACCATTTCTGCTTACATACAACGTAGACATTGGGTCTACAAGTCCATATTCTCCGAGAAAAGTCACCAAATGATTCAAGATAAGAATTTGTCATAGTCAAAATTTTCTTAGATATAAATATTACGTTTTCAAGGAATGTAGTGGTGTATTATAATAATAAAGAGGTGTGCTGTAAAAATGGTGTTAATAACAATGTTATGAAGTGAGTTAACTACTGCGTAGGTCAATTGACCATTGTGCACAGTGTAGAGTACATATAGCGAACCTCAGTAAGGACATCCAATCAGTAATGTGTGTAGGTAATACGAGACCACCAATGTGGCGGCTATTGTCATGCATGATTACTGTGTGTACTGTGGGTTGATAAATCGTGTAAGCTTACTGTCACGGATTTCTATGTTTTGAAAACTGGCAAAAATATCAAACTATATTCAGAATATTGGCAATAAAGAAAATTCCTGCTAATTAAGTGATATTTTGGTGCAGGTTGAAAACGCTTTTGGAGTACTAATAATTGTTTCCTCTGGATGACCTGAAAAACATCTCTCAATTGTTTGTTTGTTTTTAAGGAATTTTTACTAGTATAAGAACAAAAAATGATATTCAGGCAAATCCTTTAATTGTTAATGATGTGTAAAATTTGTATTAAATTGAACAAATTCAAATTTGCATGAAGAAACTGTGCACTTTTTGCACTGCATTATGGTATCACTCAAGTTTGGTTGGATGTTTTTAAGATGTTTCAATGTCATTTTACAGTTGCCGTTCTTTCTGTAACTTTTAAAATTGTAATTATAATTGCCAATTGTTCAGTACTGATGTACTAAAAATCACCTACAACAAAATGCTAAGTGCCGGAGACAAAAGTACCGGCAACATGATGGTGTGAATGCCATGGCATTGAATGCCAATTAAATGGTAATCAGTTTTAAATATTATTCAGTTTTCAGTTTAGATTTTAAATATTGTATACAATAAGTTATTCCTATTGTTTCCACGATGAATTAGCTTGAACGTTAGAAAAGAGGACCTCCGGAAGGAAAAAGAAGGGAGTTGGAGGAAAAGAGGAAGAAGAAGAAGCAAAATGAGAAGAAGAAGAAGAAGAATGAGAAGGGAAGGACAAAGAGAGAGAGAGAGAAAAAAAAAAAGATAAAAAGATCGAAGCAGACACATATCGTTTCTCAAAGTGGGAATAGAGAATCCTAATCCTGTCTCTTCTTTTGTCACACTTGCCATAATTATTCCCTTCCATGTTAAAATGTACATTTATTTCTTATCAGGTGGTCTGTCATCTATGACAGATCATGCGTTTAATTTCGTCAGATTTTTCTTTGGTCTGTCAACTTTGACAGATCACCTCTTATTTTCGTCAGATTTTTCTTTTTTTACTTTATCTATTTTTATTCTTCCGCTTTTTTGTGCAAACGATAACTCCAAATCGGATGGTTCAGTTTTCGTCAATTTTTCGTCAGTTATGAGGCCAATTAAGAACAGGTTCCAGCAAGGTTTTCAGCGTCATCAAACTATCGTTACGTCATCTAGGCGCCATTTTGTGAAAATCATCTTAGGGTTATATCTTCATAACGGATGGTCATTTCTCATTCATATTCATGATTAAAGTTAGGGGAGACCGGGGTGAAATGGGACATGGGGAGAAATGGGACACCCTTGTAACTTGAAAAATACTCAGCCAATCAGAAAACTGATTACATCAGTAAAAAGGTGTGCCTAGGCAAAGCTCACAACAGACATATCAGCCACTTTACAGATCTACAGGTTAGTTAAAATTCAATTTCTTTTTTAGACCCCTTTTTAAATACTTTTTCGTCAACTGTTGTCAGTAAAATATCAAGTATACTACATAGATCTCGTAGGTACTATATTATGCTAATTGGTAACTTAGTAAGTGTGCAAACTTCAGAAAATAAAATTGTTTGATAACAGACAGGTTAGAAATAGTGACCGCCATTTTTATAATTTTTTTACCAAGGGGGAGAAATGGGACAGTGTGTCCCATTTCTCCCCAGCTCGTGTAAGTTCTACTTGTGCAATTAAAATTTCATTTTTGTGAAACGGAAATCTTTACAAAAGCCTTATTGCGCACTAAAGATTTTCTCAAGCTTATATATAGTGCTTGGAGTTGGCCTAATTTTTGTCCCAAATATTAATTTACAAACCAACCAAGAAAAACCAAAAATATTAATTTCCATACCAGGTTTTTCATAATTTCATTCTTTCAAATTTTAGAAAGTACTAAATGTTTTTTCAGAATATTGTTCAATTTTGTCTCATTCTCCTATTCTATGCCAGAAGTTGATTTTTGATTGCTTTACAACAACTGTTATGACAAAATGGTTTTTCAAGGGGGGGGGGGGGGGGGGGGAATGGGAGACTGATTTGCAGACTCATGTCGACTGGACTGAAAAGCTTACAACATTTGTGATTTTATACTAACAGATGTTAAAATAAAACTTATCTTTTAACATATTGTGTTAAGAATGTTAACATGATCCAGGTCTCACGAGCAGATTTGAGGCTTAATATTCAAGGAAAACAAAAATTTTAAGAGAGAATTGGTAGGTAATAGTTTCATTGTTATCATATTTTGACTTGTTCTTATTGTTGAGTATTCTTAAAAACAAATGTTTTAGCATTGTTTGAGTTCTACAAAACGGTGTTAGATTAAACGCACGCAATGCCCAATTGTATTCTCATTTTATGAAGCATTTGATGTTTAATTTTCATGGATGAAAAGTTTCAAATCATTCACATTTTTTTTTCGTACAGGATATAATATATGTAGTTGACAGTGGTAACTATGTTTTTATAATTTCAATCTTTCATTTTTTTCTCATAGATCTTATTAATGGAAAGCTTCAGTTTAATGTTAGATGATATCTTAAATTCAAATACCAGAATTATGTGTACCTGTTACTAATAAAAAGGAACTTTCAGGGAGAGAAAAGGGAGACTGAGTCTAAGATAGTGTTTGCAAATTAATAGAGTGGAAACTTCAAAACGTTCTACGATTATATTCTTTCAACAAAATGACTGTTAATTGAGCTCTTAACATGCTTAAAGGGCCTCCTGTTTACAAATTATTCCCTTTTTGGGCCTTATATCTTCATTAAAAGGTGTTTGCTTTATCATCAGTCTATTTTGTGAGAATTTTAATGATTCTTTTGTGGTTGTCCCATTTCACCCCATCGGTCCCATTTCACCCCTCTTGATGACCCATTGCTCCCCGGGGTGTCCCATGTTACCCCAAAATTAAGGTTTTCATAAATCATTAATTACACGAAATAGCATAATGTAGGGGTATCACTAGATACTTCATTATAAACTTCAGTATCTATAGTACATATAATATGATTATGACCTAGCTTGACAAAATATTTAAAAAGTTACAAGGAATCTTTCCTGATAGTGCAAAAATGTCCCATTTCACCCCGGTCTCCCCAAATCCAATTAATTTCAGATACGCAGATGTGCGCGTACGCTTACGTCCGCGCGTCAGTGAGCGCGCAAAATTAAACAACTCAGAATCCCTTGAAATTCATTTTGCATACGTTTCAGGCCATTTTAAGCATTTTAAAATTATGTCAGCGTCACACGCGTGCGCAGGTCCATAGACTAATAACACCGTATAGACAGAAATGTAGCACCCGCGGATTTTCCACATTTGCAGATATAACACTGCGTCACCATTTAGGCTAAGCGTATTTAAGCGTATTAAAATCTGACTTCCGGGGGGACATTTGAACGTTCCCGAAGCCCCCGATACCATTCCGATATCCATAAAAACGGGAAATGTCGATTCTTCCTCATGCATTAAACATTTTTGTATTTGCGCACTGCGATATTCTCAAATTTTGATTGGAACCTGCCTTTTGAATATGGTAAATATTCAAATGAATAGATCAAGACGAAATATGACCTTTTTCGTCACTTCCGCTACTTAGTTGGCTGTGATGACGTCACCCGCACAGAATGATCATTTTAGGGGAGAAGTTTGTCGGTGAGTAGGCCTACAACTGTAATTATGCTTGAATTTCTTAAATTGACTTATATTGAAAAGAAATCCGAACATTGTGAGTGATCTACTGGTATTTATTTACATTTTGAGAAGTTGCAAAGGTGTTTTGATAAATAAATTTTTGGGCAATCTACTCTCAAACTTTCAATACATTTTTCATCGTCGTGAGCTTTAATTTCGGCTTGATTGCCACTAGAACCCTCTTGGTCTTGACTGCTTGCCCGGAGTGTCGGGCGGGACGTCATCAGAAAATTCGTGCAGTACTCATGGATCTTCCGAGTTCTTTTGCTGAATTATCCCGCCCCCCTTCAGTCAGCATAACGATATTTCCTATTCACTGCTATTAGATGAAAAAATTTGGCTATTGTCTTGAAAATACTTAGACCTGGTTGAAGAGTAACAGTTCGTCCCTGTTTTCACGAAGTGACGGATGAGCGCGCAACTTTAAAAAAGTTAGTTTTGAGTAAATCGCTTTCAAAGTTTCAGACCTCAATCTCAACCTCTTTAATGTATGAAGGGTAAATAAATTTTATATCCTCTTATAGGGCATATTCTGGACAATTTTCAGTATCAATCATTTGCTTATTCCTTTTATATTCTAAAGAAAACGAGGTGTAAACAATGCCGTCATTTCGTGAAAACAAAAATTCAAGGTTCCACTGTGATTTTGTATTCACGAAGTGACGGATCTCATCCTCATGCGTGTTAAACAAATGGGACTTGATGAGCGCGCATTTGACCTAATTCTGCGCGATCACGTATTCAAAGCGAAGACGCGCTCTTTTATGTGTTTTCACGAAGTGACGGAACTCAGCCGCACACGTAAAGCATATGGGACGGCTGAAAGCCGTCACTTCGTGAAAACAGAAAATTTGCCTAATGTTAGAGTTAGACTAACGACTTAGAACCGAAGATGTTGGCAATCAAATCCACGTCAAGTGAATTAAGTGAGGAAAATGTCTAACGTTAGACCGAAGTGTTCTGTCTAGAGCTAACAGTCGTCGTTATCCTCTTATTCTGGTGGGGTCAGCACTCCTCCATGCCGACCCTACCAGAATACGAGGCCAAGTGTTAGAGACAGAACACTTTTGGTCTAGTCTAACGTTAGCTTGCCTGGGCCTGGCTAACTGTTACTTGTTAGTGTTACTGGGAGTTAACTTGTTGCATTTCAAATTCAAGTTTAAGATTAGTTGACATCTGAAGACTAGCAGTAAATCTGATCCCCCATTTTATTTTGGCAAATCTGTTATTGTTGTTAGACCTGGTCCACTATCTAATTCAGATGTAGACATAGTCCAGACCTAAAACATTTAGGCATTTAGGCTAGATCTAGATTTCCTACTAACTGTATATGTTAGTGAGTACTAATGTTACACAGACTGTATCTCGATGTAGCGTTAGTTGAGCAAATCCGCGTCAAATTTTCACAAAATAATCACTACAGTTGTATCTCATTTCTTACTAATTTCCAATCACATCAGACAGTGAAAAATCTCGATTACGACTTCGATGTTCAGTGACAGCGGCTACCTTGTGTTCTTCATGCTTGACTCATACTCATAGAGACATGAATTTTGTTTTTTTTCCTTATTGCTAGCTTGATTTCTTTTTTCTTCTTTTTTTTTCCACTGTAACTGTTAACCCATTCGTGACAGAGGTCCACATTTTGTGGTTTGGCCTAATATCTTTTAATGCAAAACCCTAAAAATCATACTAAATACATGAGCAGAAAGAGCAAAAAATTCTACACAAACTGTGCCCATTTTGGTTGCATCAATATTCATTGTTTGATGTTGAAAATTTTTTAAAGGAAAATAAGCATTAAATCCTTAAATTGGCAATGTGATAGAAAGTTTAAAATCACCATTTTCTCCTGCAAATTGGTAACATTTTGACTTATCATCATAATTTTTGTCACTTTATATTCATTTCTGATACATTACATTTTATGAATTAAAATGTAGCAATAAAATAAAAATGTTGGTGGTGCCAATTTGAAGAATAAAAGCTGATCAAATTAGGCTTTAAATAATTCCTGTCACGAATGGGTTAAGTGTTAGGCACGTAACATACAGCACATAGTGATTGTACAAAAGTCTGTAGTGAGCGACAACAGCTCGTATAGATTTATTTCTAGCTAGAAATGTAACTTGAACTTATGTTTGTTTTTTTTTTCTTTCTTTCTTTTCAGGATGGTGCTTTTCTTCTCCAATAAAATAGATTCTGTGGAGACATGTACAAATCCAGAGAGGAAAAAAGAACTTGTTGAAGTTTGGAGAGGTAGGCTGTATGAAAATTAAATTGGCTGTTTATAGGTCTAGATCTATGCCAATATTAATAAATAATAACAATGACGATAATATAGGACAGTAAAAAAAAGGGCCAATATTAGTATAATAGTTGCCCTTGATTGAACTTTATGCTTTTGTCAAAGCAAAGTCTTTCAAGTATACAAACGGGATCCTGTTTTTTTTAATAATAATAAAAATAGTAATGATAATGATAATAATGAACAGCCTATAAAGCAATCTAGCAAACAAAAAAAAAAAAAAAAAAACTTTTTATTTCCCAGCACAAATATAGAAGAGATAACACAATACTCATGAATGCCCTGTGTTAAGTTCAATGTATTATCAGATACAATTTAACTTGGATTTTGAAGGTTTTCAAGGATGTAATTCTCAACATCATTGAAAGATTATGCTGTGGAGGAGCTACTGTAGTTCAGAAGGCCCTTCCAGAAGACAAGTTTGTGGACAGATGTATTCATCGAGTCCAATCGTGTACATAGCTTGATTTTGCCATAATAAATACATGTTTATGAATCTGTCTCTTACATACCTCACATGTCTTACATATTTGTTAAATTTCGTTCTTTTTCATTTTTTTCATGCAACAGATATTCAGGAGTTCACACCTCTTCATCTTCATTGTGGATGGCAGATGGACAAGATCAAACTCTGCACATATCCCGAAGTTATTTTAATAGGTACATTTAGCAAAAAAAGAGGGACAGTATCAAAAGCTCTTTACTTTAATTAGCCTGCCACATCCCTAGTTACTACCCACAGATCTATCATAAGGTTTAGTTCGTAGAGTTTTTTCTCTCAGATAAATTGGGACATTGTAGTGCCCCTAATGTTATCGCTGAAGTGCTCGCCAAGCTGATAGGTCTTTGATCCTTTTTAAATCTCCGCCAAACTTTTGTTGTTTTGTGTATTTTGTTTGTGTGTTTGTGTTGATTGTATTCCCCCCCCCCCTTTTTTTAAAAGCTTTAACGGGAAGGTTCTTTTTTTCAACACAGCTGTAAGTTCGCTCAATTGTAACAAATCACCTGTAGGGTAGGAATTTGCAAAGCGGTTATTGATTTCGGTGCATGAAATGGGCCTTATGTGTGTACAATATAATTAAGAAAATTAAGATAATCTTTGTTCTTGTTTTCACACCCAATATGCAAAACATTCTTTGCAACTGTGAATTCTTAGATGATCATTGTTCCATCCATCAATTGGTTCAGAATAGTGGATAAATGTGTTGAGTAAAACCCTGATTTTATCAAGAAATGTATGATGTAGCATAGGTCATAATCTTTTAAACTCCCTAGAGTACAACAGGATATCTGTGCATCAGTTAAAAAAAAATATATATATATATTTGAAAAAAAAAAATCATGCATTAAAGATAAAAGCCCACTTTTGCAAGTGGCACTCAATCTTGCTGTAAGCCACAGAAAAACAACCCTAAATAAAGTTTTAGATCCCAGTACATTCCGTTTAGGATCGAATAGGACATATTCAACACAAATTTTCTTTTATTTTATTTGCTTTGTAAACGCTTCTTCCTGACGCTTTAAGAGTTCAACTATTCATTTTCACTTATTCTTTGGAGTATTGTAAATTTAGTAACATTCAGGGGAATTTTTTTTTTTTTTTCCAGGGCTACTTTTTGAGCCCACCCGCCCGAATTTTCTACATTGTATTACAGTTTACATTGGACCTTATGAGAATTTCAGGGGACCTTTTTTAGTTTCCCACGGCTCTTTTTGGCATTTCGGGGCGAATTCGCCCCGAGCCCCCGTGTATTTTTTTCCCTTGTAACATAACAGTTTTACACAAATATTTGCGATTTGAAATTGAAATTGGCTAGTTTCTCTTCCAATTCTGACAGTGTTGTGGAAATGTGGGATACTTCTAAAAGTATAAGATTAGAAACTGTAATACTTTCATGTTAATGAATTAGTCATAAAATGTATTTTTTATGCAAGAATGACATATAAACATGAAGGTAAAAGCAGTCATAAGTTTGTGAGAATTAGTTATAACATTACCAAAAAGCTGATGTAATTAGGCCTACACTGGGCATAGATCTGTAATAGATTGCAGACTTCATCAGTTAACATGTAAACATGATAAATTCATCATTGACATAATGATGTTAATAAACTTTACTTAATCTTTTTTAAGCCCAGTAATCCACTTATTTTGTGGTTTTCTGTAAGTAAAAGGATTAAATAGTTTAGAAATTGTTGTGAAACAGAATAGAGAGTGACAGAGAAATATACATCTCAAAAGAAGAGATAACAAGAGAGATGACGTGAGATCATGGAGATGGTAATAAAAATTTTGATATAAAAAGAAATAAGCGAGATAAAGATGTGACTTTGGGGAAAGAGGAAAGAAGAGAAGGAGGGAGGGAGGGAAAGAGAGGGAGAGAGAGAGGGAGGGAGAGAGAATAGGAGAGAGAGAGAGAGTGAAGAAGCAGCCACCGGGGAAAACATTTGCCAATTATACCTTGTACACATTTGTTTGTTTGTTTGTTTGTTTGTTTGTTTGTTTGTTTGTTTGTTTTTTTTTTTTGGGGGGGGGGGGGGGGCTTCATTCTTTTATCCACTTTGTAAGGATTTCAGAGTAAATACAGATAATTAAGCACAACAACTCCTACTGATCAGCCGGTAAAACGAATAATGACTCGGGGGGGGGGGGGGCTCTAACATTCTAATGTTTTTTTTTCTTTAGAAAGCAGAATAACATTAATGATGCAGAAGAGGTATCATCTTGGTTGAGAGCTCTGGTTGTAAACTGATCTGATCTCACATGATATTACATTTAATCAGGGCATAGCTAAGGGAGGCATTAATTAGGGGGCCGTCCCCCCCCCCCCCCCCCCTTGATCGGCGAGCCAAAAAAAAAAAATGAAATTAACAATGTGCCTCATCTCATGTAAGTTACCACCTAATACTAAAATTTAGTGTGCAGAAAATGCAATTTTCATGCACGAATTTTCAAAAAATCCCCCTACTCTCCCGTCCTCGCCTTGCCCCCCCCCCCCCCGCTGATTCCTGCTACGTCAGTACCATACGTTTGCTGCATGGTGCAGGATCTGATCCAGTTTAATACCTTTTGATTACTGATACTTAAATATAATGTTGCTGTCCTAATTCTCCCTTTTCACTTTATTTTCACACCATCAAGAATTCCGAAGAGTCTGTCAAATGCACAAATAAGTCAAATAATTTAAGCCAGGAATGACTGAGAGATCATTTTTCCTCCATTTTTTCTCCCTAGCTAGAATATTTCTTCCTGTCTTTCGTTCTCTAATTTTTCTTTCTTTCTCAATCTCCCTCTAGCTCACCACACACACATCTTCTCTCTCTTTTTAAGTCCAGGGAAACCCTGATTACATCTTACATAATATGGAATGGTCAGTTCTTCCAAGGAGTTACCAGCAGCTCCTTACTTATTCTGAATATTACTTACAAAATTTCTAAGTTTGGTATGCGATTGTACCAGTGAATCGTCAGGAATGAAACGCTATGATGAAACCATCAACAACGTCACACTGCTTCTTCATTAATATTTGGCATATTAGTTGCATTATAATTAGATAATTGAAGGACTCTGATTCGCCGATTCTGCTGCGTCGGAATAAATTTATACATGAATACATTAACATATATGAATAGATAATGCGAGTTGACCTCTACCTAATGCGCATGCTCAGCGCTGTACTGTGTTTGCGTTTCTTTTGCGTGGAAATCATATGCGGCCTCTGGGAGCATCTTACAAAATGAATTATTCATGGCCTTCGGGAAGCGTTCAAATCGTGTTCAAATGTCCCCGACAAAATGGCGGAGATTACGGGGCCTGCGCAGGTCCTAAATAACGTAAAAATAACGTAAATAACGCCGTTTTTTCACTTGATTTGCATTCCTGAAACATTTCTTAATAATTTCCATATATTAAGAATCGATTTCAACTAACCACAAGGCCGCACGCGCGCGCCAAAGTTCATAATCCGTGCGCGCGTCTATTGGGCAAATCAAAGACGTTTTAAATATATTGCTAGACAGAAAGCAGCACACGCGGAAAGCTTTACGCCTATGGGGTTAAGCCCCGCACAGCTTTCGTCATTAGAAGCCGAAAATAAGCCCTTCTAAATATTCATGAACCGAAATAAGCACCTTGATTGGATTATAGCATCATGAATATGTATTTCTTCGATAATATCGTTCTCGAAATAGGGTTATTCATTTACCTTATTACGTCACAATTATGCAAATTCATGTATGACGCGTTTACTCGCACAAAGTCAGAGGTTTCTACTTCACAGATAAAACGTGAGTACCACTGCAATTATGATTAAATATAAGAAATTTGACTATTTGTTTCAAAATAATTGTCTATTCTTCTTAATCTACAATAATTTCTTTACGATTTGAAATAATTGCTAACAGCTGTTTCCGAAAGAGCAAGAAACATTGTACTCTCGAACTGACATTTTGGTTTTCATCGTCATGAGCTAGATTGACCGCGGGTACCGTTCGCGAACCATGTACTCGAGGTAGCTCCCCCGGGCTAATGCCGGGGACCATGTATGATAATTCTGGTGTTCACGTTGACCGTTCTTGAACGATTTTGATATCTAAGATTGTTCAAATCAAAAGTTTGGCCTCATGAAAAATCAAATTCAGACCTAGATTAGACAAAAGGATTTATGTGAGTGAACACTCCGGCAGAATTTATTAGTTACTAGACCGCTAGTGTGTGTAGACTAGATCTAGATCTAGATCTAAATAAATAATGTTATTTGAGAATTGGACTCGCTGACAGTGACACTAAATTGCACATTGGAGAGCACACAATGAACACACTGTATACGTCGACGGCCCCGGTTGATTTTGCCAGTGTTTTTAACACTTGTAAGCCTTTAACATTTGAAGTTGAAACAATTATTGAGTGACCTTTACTTTAGTCTAGGTCTTAATATCCACATTCATCAGTTTACAAGATCTAACGTTAACATTTATCAGAAATTCTGTTAAAAATCTAAAGTAGATCTGGACACACTTTTATATGTCTACCTGGAAGTTGGATCAAGTTGACTCTGTTATTTATTTTCATTTATGCACTTTACCCTGGCCGTAAATAAATGTTGTGTACTTTTTATACATGACAATAAATTATCTTGAAATCTTGAAATCTTGTTCAACATCTCAGTCTCACCCCACCTCCTCTGAAGATAGAAAATGTTGTTGACTGCAGTTTGAAGTAACTATCAAATATTACATGGTAAATGTTGCAATCTGCTTGGTTGTATAATGCTTTTTGTTTTTGTTTTAATTTTGTTTTGTTTTGGTTTTTTCCCCACAGATGGAAATATTGGAACTGGAAGGCTGGGAGAATTCGACTGATGAACATCACTACATGTAATACATGTATAGGCCCCAGGTGAAGCAGAGAATCCACTGAAGTGACAGGTAACAACAAAAATTTTCCAGAACACTTTTCTTTCTTATCCACATTATGATGATTACAGTAATGAATTTGAGGGCATTCCGGTAGAGCGTAGACGGTAATTATTTAGGCTAAGGATTCCGGTTGATGCTTTTGCCATTTTGTTGCTCTTGTAAACTCCAAACATTTGAAGTTGAAACAATTATTAAATGACCATTAGTCTATGTCTAACTCTTGAATCTACCTAAGAATGACCACATTCTTCAGTTGAAAAGTTGAGCTAAAATAGTTAAACCTCTGGAAGTCTCTTAAAATCTTGAGTAGATCCGGACACACTTTCACTTAGCCGTCTCAGCCTACCCCCTTCTGAACATACATGTAGACAGATGCTACTGTGTGGATGCTATCTTTTCATGCTGCATCCATGTATTTGATTTATTCAGTTTTATTCTTAGTTTTTGTAATCATTTTTATTATTTCATTTTTTTTTTTTTTTTTTTTGGGGGGGGGGGGGGGGCTATTCAGAGACTTGTTTAATACATTATGGTTTCTTTATAGTCTGGTTAATGGCAGTTTACAATGGTCCTGTTCTATTTTGATGGCAGAACCAAAACATTTTATGGGGGTGGATTACAGGCATATTATGTAAATGTTTGTAACTCAGTGGTAAGCTTTTCTATTTCTACATGAAGGAAATCTAAAATCTTGGATGCAGCATGAAAAGATAAGTAAAATTTGATAGAACTATAAATACCACATGTATATTTCAATATAAGTATCTCAGAAATGCATTACAACTTGGTACAGTGATATTGATTTTAAAATTTATTTTATTTTCATTTTATTTTTTTATTTTTTTTGTTCACACAGTTAGATATTGGAAGGCTGGAAGAATTGGTGATGGATGTCACAACATGTCCACTACATGTCACTACATGTCAAGGATGAAGCAGAAAATCCTGTAAAGTGACAGGTAACAACTAACAACTAACTTTTCCAGGAGACTCGTAACACAAATTCATACCTCTAACTATATATATTGTAAAGTATGTTTCATTGCACATGTAAATATTTTCCCTCTCCCATGTTCCCCCATAACAAAATTTGTCTGTGTTGACAAAACTTGACATAGGGGAGACTTCACAGAAATCCTTTGTACAGGAGAGAGACACCTAATGCACATCAATAGACAACATTTATTGTAGATAGTGTGTAAACAGGTCGGCACACTAATTTTTCATTGTATGGGTTCTGAATTGAAACTGAAAAATTTCAGTTGTTAATTTTAGTTATGAATGCAAATTTTTATCTAGATTTAAGCTCCCATGTGTCTTTCGCTATCGTGTAGATTAATGTAAATTTGTATCAGTGCTCCCCAGTTTCAAAGCATTCATGTGTACGAAGGTTATCTCATTTAAACATGATTATGCAGTAGGTTATTTAGCTTATGTAGAGGCCTTATTCAGTCATATTTTTAAAATTTCCTTTTCATGTAGTATGATGTCATAGCAGATGACTGATGCAGACTGGAATTGACAAATCCTGAGAGGAACTTACGAGATGAATGACTTGAACATTTGAGAGTAAGTTTGCTGCTATAAGTAACCAATCCCCTTATCTATCATTGACCACATTAGGTGTAAGCAGTCTTAGATGTGATTTACTGTCATAGATGAGATTTTCTAGTTTACCAAAGTACTTTAATTGGTTTCATAGAGTGGTCTATAAAATAAATGTATTTAGGCCTACATTTACTAGATTTCTGTAACATTACATCATGTAGTGCATAATCTGGCCCGTCCAATGTTGTTTGTGACCCGAATTCCCTTTCATTACTAAGTATTACTAAATTACCGTATGAGCATTAGTTTACTTCAGAAGTATTTTTCATTTTATATCTTGTCTTCATCATGTATGCTCTAGTTGGGCTATCAGAAATATGAAATTCTAAAATGTCTGTAGGACAAAATATGTGTAGCTGGATTTCTTCACTTGCACACTCCTACCTTGTGCATTTTAGTCCGTCTTGCATGTGTCTAAATGTTGTGTGACTAATCCTTATTAAATGCAATCTGATATATATTTATTATGTTTGTGTTTTTTTCTCCACAGATTTCTGGATTGTGACTTTGGCTCATCCTTCCCGTCACCTAGACTACAGCTTTGATGGTGACTGCAGATGACATGACATCTATTCCCTGATAATGCTTTCTTCAGATAGTAGCGAAGATTTTTTCAAAGAGATGATTTTAAGATATAATTTATCACTAAATGTCCCATTGAATATCACATTAAATGAAAGCTACAGAGTAAATATTTTATTTCTAGAGTAAATCATTTTTTAAATGATTAAAGTCAACTCATCTTGCATGAGTTATATGTGAACATAACTAAATGGACACAATTTCAACTGCCATCTCAAATTTAGAATTGAGAAGAATAGCTTTTACTTTATATTTGTTTTTATAGGAATCTAAATCAAAGAATGTAGGAATTCATTAACCCCTAGACTTCTATGAAGATTGGTAAGATGCCTGCAAATGTTACATCGAGGTAACTTCAGTTTTGTATGTTTGAAGTTAAAATGTGTTGAATCATTAAATTAATATTCTAATTAAATGTTTACTATCCGCAAATGACTGAATGGCCTATCTTTATTTTAGACCCCTACATGCGTTGAACACTGGACGATTAACCAGTTTTTACAGCACTTTAAGAAGTATTGTGTACTAAAACTATTATATCTTAAAAAGTATGCTTATGGGGGGGGGGGGGGGATAGCATGTACCTGCATGTGCAATGTGAAGGGTTGTTAAAGGTAAATAAGGCCGTATGCAGGAATTTTTCCTGGAGGGGGGGGGGCAAAAATTTGTTCAGTTTTTAGGAAATGTGCAAGCGAGGGAACAAAGTGACCGAGAGGGAGTTTTTGCATTTTTAGAATTGAAATAGAATGATCTGGGCATAATTAAGGGCACCCCCCCCAAAAAAAAGGAAAAATAAGGGGAAAAGGGGTTGAATTTTTTTTTTTTGGGGGGGGGGGTGGGGGAGGACTGCCCCCTATTTGCATACAGCCATGAAGGTAAACCGAAAGCGTGAACGCTTGAGAAGGTGAGAAGATAGAAGTGATGTGTCAAATTTAAATTGCTCTAGTAAAGCTACAAGTGAAAGAAAGTGAACAACTGTGCCGAGTAAAAAAGAGTGGATATCTTGAAAAGAAGTATTTTTGTTAGTAAAATCTTTGAATGAGCTAGTTGAGACTGAAGGGTATGAGAGCAGAAATGGAATAAGTAAAATGTAAAGCAAATAGGGCAATATGTGTGATCATTATTTCTTTAGTTCTATATTTTCCCCCTTTCTCTTCTACTTGATTATTATCATCATAAGACCAGTTCCCCCTCTATTCCCTCTTCTTGGAGCTCTCTTTCCCCTTCTCTCCACAATCAGAGTGCCTTCATAATCTCTTCCCACCTCCCAGATTAGCCAGTGAAAGGAGTTTTGCAAAAGAGTGTGAACAACAACAACAAAAAAAATTAAATAAATGGATGCTTGGATTTGAATATGAATGAAAGTGAATTTTAAAATCATATCTCCGGACACAAAGACTGAAGTACAGTTAGAAAGAAATTATAACAGATAGGTTATTCATTTGAAGTTTCAGACAAAAAAAAAAATAATAAATGGATATTTGGATTTGATAATGAATGAAAGTGAATTCTAAAATCAAATCTGTGTACACAAGCACTGAAGTACAGTTAGAAAGAAATTATAACAGATAGGTAATTAACTTGAGGGTTCAGACCTTCATGGAGATTTTTTTTTTTTTTTTTAAGAAGGATCCTACCAACTATTGTAGAGGCCACCAGTTAAAAAAAAAGAAGAAATCATCGACTAAAAGATATAATAGTTTAATACAGATGTTTGGCACCCAGTCACGTAAACAAGAAAGAAGAATGGTTTCCAAATGATAGATTGGAGGCTCCGCCCCCCGTACTTTTATTTTTTTTGGTGATCGATAACCAATTTAAGTGCGTTCACTGGCGCATCAGAATGGTCGAAGTTGATTTGCTACATCCCTTGCGCGGGTAGCGCGCAATGTGTGAATAAAATTACAATAAATACATATATTACGCGATTTGACCTTTCCTCTCCTGCTGATGTCTGCATTGTTTCGCATCGCGTACTATTTGTCATGAGGGTACGCTGTGTGAAGGGGAGCATCTCACAAAATGCATAATTCATGACAGCTCATGAATTATTTAGAAGGACGTATTTCGGCTTCTAATGGACGAAAGGTAATGGCGGAACTTAGGGGGCTTGGGGCAAATAATGTAAAAACACGCAAAAAACATGCCCCTTTAAAATCCGCCATAGCTCCTTAGAATGCGTGGAGACCCCCAATTTTTTTTTATATATTTTGAAAGTTTATGAGTTGTAGATGTGAATCCATGACAGAATTTATCTTATCAGTGCTCTCACGTCATCCTATTCTTATGTGAACTAAAAATGTCGATTTTTGATTTTTTGACAGTTTTTTGCCTTTAACAGAGACTATCTCATTTATTATTAATCAATTTTCGCCGGAATTTGGATATTCATCTATTTATTTATTTATTTATTTATTTATTTCAAATTTTTACCCAGAGAAGCCTGTTCAGTTTAAAACAGAAAATTACATGAAATACAGAATTCATATGCAATAAAAATGAAATAGAAAAACATAAAAGAAAGTTACTGGTCTTCCACAGGGCTCTGGATTATACAAATACAAATATAAATACACTTCATGAACACAATCATAACATTATCTTAAAAATATTACAAGTTAATACACAATGTTTAATCATAATGAAGAGAGAGAGAGAGGCGGTGGGAGACGGTGAGAGAAAAGGGAAAAGGGGGTGAAGATGATAATGAGAGCAGGATAAGAACAGACTTAAAGAGGAGAAAGGTGAAAAAAAAAAGATTTAGTAATAAGGGGAGGGAGAAAGAGAGTGAGACAGAGGGGGGAAAATGTTTAGAGAACATCAAAAACAATAAATAGACTAAAAAATGCAAGATATACATACAAAGTTAGTTAGCAATCTTAATTATGTACGCATATCATATAAAAGTCAATTGAGGTAAAGAACAAAATCAGAGAGCATGAAGTGTAATATGGAACTGTACATGTGGGTCATTGATTGCTTCGTACTAGTATATAAAAATAGCATCTAGTTTACAGAGATTATCAATAGGCAATCATGCTAAAGGTTGTGTGCCTCGAGAAGCGGTTTGAATGAGGAGAGTCTGCTTTCGAGTCTCATATTGTCAGAAAGGTTGTTCCATCTTGTAGCTCCAGAATATAGAAAATAATTCTGATAATAAATAGTGCGACATTTTGGAAGTCTAAGAATCATCTTATTAGAGCGTCGCGAATTTCTCATTAAAACTGAATCAAGAAGAACTATTCTGTTAGAGAGTATAGGTGGAGCAAGATTGCGAACGAGTTTGAACATTGTACAGCAAGCAGTTTTCCAAAAAAGTGTGTCCAATGTTGGCCAGGATAACTGGTTGAAAACGGCATTGGACGGAGTTTCCCAAGTTAATTTAGAAATTAAGTATGCCGCCCTCTTATGGAGACGATAAAGAATATCATAGTTTACATCACTTCTTCCTTCCATACGTTACAACAATAGAGCATATGGGGCATGACATACCCCCAGTATATTAAGGATAATTGCTGTGTGGAGAAACTTGTTCTCAATCTCCTCAAGATACCTAACTTTTGTTTGACTTCTTTTGCAACTTTATAGGTATGACTTCTGAAGTCTAGATAAGAATCAACAATAACCCCTAGACATTTATATTCATTTACACAAGCTATGGGTTTGTCGTTTACGATGACATGTAAATCTTTGTCCTGCATTGTATTAATTCTTTGTCGTGAGCCAAGTAGCATTACCTTAGTCTTAACGATATTGATAATTAATTTATTACGTGTCAACCATTTATATGTATGCTTCATTACGTCATTGAGCTGGGTTTCTATTTCGAGTTTGGTAGAACCTGATACAGAAATCGTTGTGTCATCAGCATACATGAATACGGATCCGTCAGGAATACTCTGCGGAAGGTCGTTTATGAATAAAACAAACAAAAGCGGGCCTAAGATTGACCCTTCTGGAAGACCTATATTGATGTCTTTAATAGTAGACTTGTTGTTTTCGACAGAAACATACTGTTTACGATCAGCAAGATACGAGGCAAACCAATTGACACTGCCCGCACTGCAACCATAAGTGGATAATTTACGTAAAAGAAGTTGATGGTTTACAGTATCAAATGCACGACGTAAATCGAGAAAGATCAGTCCATTCATTTTCTTATCGTCCACAATGCGAGACCATTCGTCGATCATACAAATTAGGGCAGTTTCACATGAGTGATTCGGTCTAAAGCCAAATTGGTTTGGGCATAATAAGGAATATCTGCTGAGAAAGGACAAAAGTTCAGAATGGATTGCTTTTTCGATTATTTTTTATATAATAGGTAGTATGGTTATAGGCCTATTATTTGGGCTGTTTTTGTCACCTGACTTAAAGATTGGGTGAACTCGACCAATTTTCCAGGCATCAGGAAAAACACATGTGTCTATTGATAGATTCAATATGTATACAAGAGTTTGTATCAACAATGTAATATTACGCACACTATTTCAGTAGTTTTGCAGATAAATGGTCATGCCCTGTACCCTTATTTACACCTAACCTGTTTATTTCTGATATTACAAACTCGGGAGTAATTATCGGCATTTCAAAAATATTAATTCCACATAGAGTTTCATTATTAATATTTGTATTTGTATTAGACGTGATGTTGTCACTGCTATTAACGATTTGGTCGTATTCAAAATTGGATTCTTGGGCCAATTTTTCTACGGACTCCACAAAGTAATTATTCAAGCATTCGGCCACTTCATCTGTATCAGATATGATATTTTGGTTTACTTCGAGACAAATTTTATTACTTTTGTTCTTTTTACAAATACTTTTCAGCACAGACCAAATTGCACCCGAGTTACCGGCATTATTGGTTTTTGTATATACTCGTTCCTAGCCAGGTTGATTCTGTTAGTAATAAAATTCTGCAGACGTCTATATGCAGCCCACATTGTTTGGCATTTTGAATTTATAGCTTTCTTGTGCAAATGGTCACGAGTATTCATTAATGAAATCAATTCTCCTGTGACCCATGGGCATGGGTTACTACGAATGCGTTTTCTCTTAAATGGAGCATGATCATTTACTGCATTCATAAACATAGTGTACCATAATATCCAAGCTTCATTTACATCTTTTATATCAAGTACTAAATCAAAAGGTAATTGTTTCAATGAGGATTCAAAACATTCGGAATTGAAGTCTTTAAAATTTCTCCATTCTATATAATTTTCCTTTTTCCCAGGATGCGTGTTTCCAAATACGGTGAAAATAAGAAAATGATCGCTTAAAGAGGTTCTAAACACCCCCGACACCACATGGTTTTCAGAGTCAGTAGTAAAAATATGATCAATTATAGTACTTGAAGACGATGTAATTCTTGTAGGGATGTTAATCATTTGGTCAAACAAATAACCAGACATTAAAGTCTGCAAGTTATTTGCAAGAGGATCTGTTTTCGAAGCATTTAGATCACAATTCAAATCACCCAACAAAATAATCTCATCAGCAAGATCAATGACTTTATGTAGGATACAATTCAGTTCATCAAAGAAAAATGGTGCTGAGTTTGGCGATCTATAAATTACACAGACATATATATTTTTAAGATGGTTAACCTGTAAATTAATCCAAAGTGCTTCGAGATTGGAGTCAAACTGTAACAAGTGTTTAAAAGGAATAGATTCTTTAACGTAAAACGCAACACCTCCGCCGTGTCTTGTCCTGTCTTTTCTTAAAATTCTAAATCCTTCAATATACAACTCTGAATCAAGTACTGTCAAATCGCAATGTGTTTCCGTTACTGCTATGCTATCAAACGGAGAGTTTTTTAGAAGTCTAAATTCGTCAATTTTAGCAGGTAATGAATTAATATTGATATGGCATGACTTCAAACCAGATTCAGAGATGGGAGGGATACTTCCATCAATAGGATTGCAATATTCACAATGCTGAAGTTTGACTCTGTTTGCATCATGTTTAAAGAGGGTAGGGGTAGTTTTGGCTTGGTTGTCTGTTTAACAGTTTTCTCGCGGTATCCAGAGAATCTATCCAGTCCTGAGGGAATAGACTCTCTCGATAAGTCTTCTTTCTGCGATTCATCTTGCGATTCTGAGGAAAAGGCACACCGTAGTTTCTCGTTGCCTCAGGAGAGAATTGAGCGCCTGACTGGTCTAGACCTGATTCCCGTATTCGGTAGGAGGGATACGGAGGGACAGGACAGGGTGCTTTGTCAGGTGTGACGCCATGCAGATGTTGAATTATGTTCACGGCTAATAACCGGGCTCCGCTTTTATTCAGGTGTACACCATCTCTCGTTAGGAGAGTAGAGTCAATGTTCGCATTGTCGATGTAGGACCATCCATTCTGATTGGCCAAGAGTTTCAGCGAGCCGTTGACGTCATCGACTTTCTACCGAGTTTCAAATGTTACGTCGCGTCGATGGATAACTGATTTAATGGTAACGAGGTCGATGTTATGGCGTTTCTGTAGTTCTTCAATCAGCGAAGTGAGCTTGGCAATGATTTCGGAAGCACTGTCGTTGACAACATTGTTTGTCCCCAGATGGAGGATGACCAGTGGCGGCACCAGGATTGTTAAAGTGGGGGGGGGGGGGCAAATGGAGGGCAAAAGAAAATGGTGGGGGGGGGGGGGCAGGGCCGGGCAGTCAATTTTTTTTTTTTTTGCGTCCTCTTACACACATTTTAACATCAATTTTGTGAGCGAGCGAACAAAAAATAACCTCTTTTTAGGTTTTTAATCGCATTTTCGAATAAATATTTTGAAATATGACGAGCGAGCGAAGCGAGCGAGCCAAAAATGGCTACTTTTCTTGTTTTTAATTGCATTTTAGAAAAGAAATTTTAAAATATGACGAGCGAGCGAAGCGAGCGAGCCAAAAATAACCACTTTTTTGTTTTCAATCGAAGTTTCTAAGAGCGGGAAATGGTATTTTAGAGCACTTCACAGCTTGAATATGATGTTTATGACAACATCTACTTATTTACAAATTACAGTATAATTTTTCTTTTCAGTCCTCAAAATTTCTGGGGGGGGGGGGGGGGCAACTGGGGGGGCAAAGCTTCTGAGGGGGGGGGGGGGCAAATGCCCCCCATGCCCCCCCCCCCCCCCTTGGTGCCGCCACTGAGGATGACCTCAGTTGGTTTACAAGTTTGTACACATGCGCACACTCTATCATACGCGTCTTCAAGCTTAGCGCCTGGGAGTGTTCTGCATACAACACGGCGACGTTTTGATAGTCGGGCTGGAATAATTCCCTTTGTCATGGAATCACCTATACTGAGAATGTCTGCTTTCGTGCCCTTAATTGAGTCTTAGTGAATAGCACGATGCTTTGCCCTGTAAGCTTTGAGTTGATCGTCCATAGAATTTGCCGGATGATTGTCACGGTCAATATCCTCTTTACCTTTTGTGTTGCGAACGAGATTGGAGTCATTATGGGTTACAAGATTATTCACTGTTTCCGATAATGCCTTTAATTGTTGCTGGAGAGAATGGAGACTGGATCCTATTGAAGCGCAACTTTGGCATTCTTCATGTTTAGAGTTCTCATCATGCTCGTTCTCTTGTAGCATTACCCCTCTATCATGACAGCTTTCTTCATGATAGTGGTCGCCATGTTTGCCTAGTTCATGCATGATAACGAAATGTTCACATATTCTGGGATCGAGGTGGGGCAAAATATGACACAGCAAATCTGTTACATAGTCAGTGCGCGTTTTCTCATCTTTCTGTTCTAGATTTTCATAGGAATAGTGTAGATGGTGAACTGCTAATCGTAACGCAGTTGCAGTCATATATTTAGGCAGTTTGTATCTGAAATCTCCATCTCCCGGTGTGCCTACATGAGAATTTGATTTTAGTGGCATAGTTATCGATGTCACCACAAGTAATGATAACGAAATCCAAACAGTATGTGACGACAATATGCTCGTATCGTAATGAGTTAATCTGCAGCACGGGTTCAGTTAGTATGTCAGATATATAGGTATATACATAAAACGTATATATATCTCACCAGCGTGTGTTCACTGTACAACAACTGACTCTACAGTAGGTACACGTGGGAATACATGGTACGAACGTCAGCTGAGTTCCAATTTACTCGGTCACATCATATCCACAGTATCCACAATATCAAAGTATTAATCGAAAAGCATCATCTGGAAAGTTAATGAGTAGATCCACCAAAACAAATAAACAATAAATCCAGTACTCTGATCATCTAAGAAGCGTAGAAAGCATAGAAGCTGTCAGGAAAATATATATATGTTCATCGGGACATGATTTCTTGTCAGTCGTATATTCTATGTTGTAGCTTAGACAATTCTGCACAAATTTACAATTTACAATTCATTGCTGCTCATTTTGATGAAAACATCATGGTCTAAATTCACGATGAAAGGTACCATGTCAATTAGTCTCATTTTACGTATATTCCCTAAGGGACATGACCTTCACCTAATTCTTGATTATACATTCTCGTCTTCTTTGATCAATATCTCCATTATTTCTGCTTGATTTTCACCTAACTTCAAGTTTGTTGTAGCTGAGAAAATTTTCTATATTATACGTCCATATGTTCTTTAACCAGATGTCAGAAATATGTCGAAATTTTAACTGGAAGATATGATATTAGAATTTCGTTTTCCATTTACCTGTTATCTCTATGAGCTGTTTTCAGGTATACCTTTAAAGCACTTGCCTAACATGCTCAAAGTCCCAGGTTCGAGTCCCGGAGGGGGGGGGGGTGGCATTTTTTTTCCTTTTGCTTTCTTTTTACATTTTATGTTAGTATCCTTTTTAATTATGATTACATATACAGTCATAGTCAATGCAATAAACTACCTGATTTTGGCCTGTTATGACTTGCAATGCAGTGCAGATTTGTTCATGTACAACGCTATAGAAATTCTGATTCGTTAACGTGAAGTAAAGCTTTGGGTCACCTTTTCATTATGCTACAATATCAAATCAACCAATTTTTTATGACGTTGGTCTCCAATCGAGACATTAAAAATTTTATCAATCGTCTTTACCAACGACTTTATCACTATCCATGTCTGAACATAAAAGATGCCGACAGACCACTTAATTCGTCATGTGACGAATTCAAATGTCTCGTTTTATCTTTGTCTTGCTGTATCACCTCCATTTACCAAGTTTATGTAGTGTAATGTTTGTTTTGTAATGTATTTTTGATGTATATTACATATACCATGTTTTGCGTTTTAAGTTTTATGCAATTATTTGTTTCTGTAATTCTGCTTTGAGTTTCTATGCCATTCTGTTACTCTGTTATACTGTTTTTTCTATTTTTTTTTATTTCATTTATTTCATTTATTAATTCCACTTAAAATCTGAAAATTATACAATTCATATAGGGGCATCTGGCTCGAAAAGCGAAAGCTTCTTAAGGAGCCACCCGATTTTTATCTTCTGTAAATTCTTATGATGAAATATTTGCAAATAAATGGATGAATTGAACTGAATTGAATTAGATTAGTACACTTAACAAAAAAGCATAGTTAACAATTTGCAAAGGTCAGATTTTTCATAGAAGACTTTGAGAAAAATCAATATATCATATATCAATTTAAAGAAATTTTAATGGTCTCTTGATCTGGTAGGTGAAAATAAAGAGAAACTTCACAAATGAGTGAACACATTCGTTTCTCTCTATGAAGGTACAATGGTAAAAATTGACAGTTTGCCATTCATTATAAATGGTGCTACGCATACCCAGGAGTATGACTTTTGAAATCACTATTCAAGAATGAGATCTGTAACTGATTGTATATACAATATGACATTTTATTGATAAGTAGTGCCTCATAATATGCAACAAACAACTCTGAATATTCCTTCCTTACTCTCTCGATCTCTTTTTTGAATGGTGGAGAAAATTATATCATTAATCAGATGATGTGACCTATTCGCAACGATTGTTTGAGCGACTGGTTTGTCATTTTTGTGTCATCATGTGAACATATTACACGTTCACTGGTTGTCACGTTTTTTGTTTTTGTTTTTTTTTTCATTTCTCTCCCTTCTTCACCTTCCTCTTCTTATTTCCTGAAATTTTTAGTATTTTTTGGCAATTTTGCCCCTGCCGCTGATCAATGCAAAGTCAGTTTTTTGACAGTATTTCATTTGCCATATTTTATTGATTACAGTTCATGTATGTATGTTGTCCGTGAATGGATATTGGTATACAAATTATGCTGCATGCATTGAAGCATACCGCGTAATGCAGAAATTTCTGTGTCTCAATCACGAGATGGTGCGACCCATTCGCAATGATTGAATGAGCGATTGGTTTGTCCTTTTTTTTTTTTTTAAACCCAAATAATGGATGTTTTTGTGCTTCATGTATGTTATCCGTGAATGGATCTGGGTATACACGTTATATTGCATGTTTTGAATCAGTATACCGATTAACGCAGCCTTTTTATTTACTCAATCTCTTTCAACCTTACACTAACCTATTTAAATGCTGCTATAGATCAACTATTCGGATGTTAATTTAAGGATCTTACACTTTTCAAAAGTAGTAAGGTATTATGTAATCATGCTTGAAAGCATGATGTGTTTATCCGTCTGTTCCTTTTTTTTTTCTTTTTCCCCTCGCATTCCTGCTCGTCCAAACCTCTTTTGTCGCGCCATGTTTTTTTTTTTTTTTTTTTTTTTATGGCCGACCCAATCATTGTATGAATCAGTATGAACGGTTACACTGAGGATTGCTTTTCTTTTTTCTAATCCTCAACATGGATTGACCTTTCTTTCGCGTTTAAACGACTGTAAAATACCACATCTGCTTCATTTTTGTTATCTCTAACGTGGATTATGTAACCCAAATTTTGCTTCTCTTGTATGCAATTTATATCGTTCACGGTAAGCTATGTTAGCTTCACCTGTGGCAATCCTATATTGATGTTCATCCATTATTTAATGTATTGTATACATAATAAATTACCTAGTATGTATTGGTATACTGTAACCCTCCTGGCTGCAACATCAGTTCAATGCCTTGCTAACCGGCTTATACATGATCCTTCACTTTATCGCGTTTTTATTTTCTTTAATTTACAAGCAGAATGACCCCGCTCTGAAGGGGAGTGGGACTTTTGGAATGGGTGGGCTTGTGTGTGTGTGTGTGGGGGGGGGGTGGATGATTGGGATCGGGGGGGGGGGGGGTTGGGGGGGATCGGACGTGTGGTGGGAGGGTTGTGAGCGTTTGAATATTGCGGTCACTGATGCTATGGTGGTCCTCTGGTTGGCGGTGCGACGTGGGTGTGTGGTGTCGCGTGTGAGCGGCTTTCCCTGTGATGGAGTATAAAATACCCCCAAATTGCTTTTTTTTTTCACTCTTTCTTATGGTGATACAAACTCTTTATTCCATACTACATTCTTTAAAAATCTTTGTCACATGCCCTCCTGTGGAGGGAATTCATGATCTATATGTGATGAGAGAGCTATTTTAAGTGAAACATGTAGAAAAGTAATGGGAAAGTTGTTCGCATGTGGCATCATGCACCTTTGTCGCATTGCCAGCTTGGGGATCTGCATTACGGTAGTGATCTAGATTTCGGGTGCTCGTAGCTCTCTTATTGTTTGTTCGTTTTTTCTCAGGCTTTCGTGATCTGTTTCTTAGATTTCTGTTTTTCGCACAGTGTATCTTGTTTCAAGGGTTTCATTTTCCTTTAAAAGGTTCACGAACTTGAGTACATGCATTATTCTATAACCCCCCTTTTTTCGTCTCTACAACGATACACTCTTGTTCACCAAATGCGTCTTATAATACTATTGTATTTGTTCTTTACAATTTATAATCCTGCTTCACCTGTGGCAGTCTTAAACTTATTCATGTTAATTCACTATTCTAATATACATGTAGGCTACTATTTACATAACAATGTCACCACTTAGCTGTTGATACTCTCTATTTCGCTTTTCACACTGGCCCAAACCGGAATCTATTGTCTCATGTTGCTAGGGCTGGCACAGGACTTATATTTGCATGTCTTATATAATTATGGGGAATATGCATTCGTGCAAATTGGGTACGATGCATTCCATGTTCTTCTAATTTAATGTTTTTTTTTTTTTTTTTTTTTTATAAATAGGAAGGCTGTTGAAAGGGTTTCTTGTCTTATAACCCTTTAGGTCTTTTTCAAGCTCACCCTTTCTGCCGCCTCTCCCCCTTCCTTCCTTCCCCTCCATCCCCTCCATCTCCTCACCCCTCGCAAGCACCCACCTGATTGCATGCCACTTTACCTCAGGCTCCCAGGGTTCCCCGGTCACCGTTTCCTTCATGCATTCCTTCCTAGTAGTTATCGATGGTATTCATTTTTCCCTCGCATAGTTGGAGCTCTGGCATTAACGTATGTTGTTAACGTTCGCTATGGATCAACTTTTTTTTAGTACACTCATTTTCTGCACCTGTTCTAAGCATATTCTGTATCTTTGCATGTTGTCTTTTTTACATCTTTATCTTCCATTTCTTACCTACATGTATGTTGTTATGTTATGTGTCATCACTGGGCAATTGTTATTACATCAAGGCAACTTACGGGATGTCAGCAATAATTTTTTTCATTTTTTCCCTATAACTGTGACGGTATTTCCCCCCCCCCTTCTTTAAATGAACGACTCTTACAGCTTCCCTTTCATGACAGTAGATGATGACAGTTTCTCAGACAGTTTGCCAAGTACCCATCCCCCCTCTGATAGGAATAATGCTTTTTTTGAAGACCATATCATTAGAGAAATTGACAATTATGTGCAAGAAGTCAATCACATCTATGATATTAATGACTCTGCCACCCAAATCCCTTCGTCTTCTTATTTAACAGAAAATCATTTCAAAAATTACATAGACTCACAGAGGAAAAATGACATGTTTTTTCTCCACTTAAATATTAGAAGTGCTCACAGCAATTTTGACAAGTTTCGTTCCTTCCTTGAAAACGTAAATCTCCCTAAGACCTCTATTATTGGTTTGAGCGAAACCTGGTTAGTGAAACACCTAATTACTTATACTCACTCCCCGATTATAATATTGTCACAAAAAATAGACTATTGAAAAGGGGTGGCGGTGTTGCGCTTTTAATACCAAACTGCTTTCATTTCTCCATTTTAGAAGACATATCTTATATCGATAACACAATCGAAACTCTGTTTGTTGAAGTTCACATCCCCAGACGTAAAAACATGATAGTTGGTGTTATATATAGACCCCCTCAATCCAATTGTAATAATTTCAATTCACAAATTCAAAATATTTTGTCAAAACCTTCTATAGCTAATAAAGATTGTCTAATTATGGGAGACTTTAATATTAACCTTCTTACATGTACCAACGAAAGGGCAACTCAAGACTTCTTAGATGTATTCTTGTCTTCATCGCTTCTTCCTGTTATCACCAAACCCACTAGAATAGCGGATACTTCTGCTACTCTTATTGACAATATTTTTATGAATTTCCATCCTTTGCTTCGATCTGGACTTATAGTTACTGATATTTCTGATCATTATCCAATCTTTGTTAATTTACCATTTGAACCACTTTCTCAAAAATGCACTAATCAACCTAACAAGTATAAATTCACCGATGAAAACATCATCACCCTACAAAATAATTTAACTCATACTGATTGGTCCACCATATACTCTAGTGAAGATACGAACGCCTCTTATGGTTCTTTCATGACTACTTTTACCTCCTGTATCGACAATACCATCCCTCGGGTCAAACCAAAGAAATTTAATCGTAAAAAAACTCCGATATCTCCGTGGATTAATAAATCGTTATTGCGATCGATTAACAGGAAGAATAATTTATACTACAGATATATATGCGATCAATCTGATTCTAAACCTGATCTAAAGCAGAAATATGTCAAATATAAGAATACTTTAACAACTTTATTACGTGTGGCGAAGAAGCAGTTCTACGCTCATCAGTTAGCTTTATATAAAAACGATATGAAAAATACCTGGAAAGTAATAAACAAAGCACTTAATAAATTTAAAAAGACAACTCAAATATCTCAATTAAATATTGATGGTAAAATTATTGACGATCCCCACGCTATGGCGGAATCTTTCAATTCTTATTTTTCTTGTATTGGTGAAAATCTTGCCCGAACGATTCCTAACTCATCTAAACAGTTTCATGATTTCCTAACAAATCCTAACCCCAACTGCTTTTTTTCAAGCCTACTAGTGCTCATGAAATTATCACTATAGTAAATAAACTGAATTCCCATAAAAGTCCTGGGTGTGATGGGATAAATAATTACCTTTTGAAAAATGTCATACACCAAATCGTTGACCCCTTAGTTTATATTTTCAATTTGTCCCTTTCTAATGGTCAAGTACCCAAAGACATGAAAATTGCTAAAGTCATACCAGTCTTCAAAAAAGGTGACAATGACTTAGTAACTAATTATAGGCCAATTTCATTATTAACTTCACTATCAAAGATCCTTGAAAAAATCGTATATACTCGTATAATTACTTTTTTAAATAAACATAATATTCTGAATAAAGAACAATTTGGGTTCCGTGAGAAACATAGCACATCTCATGCTCTCTTAGCATTTACTGATAAAATTGCAAGGGCAATTGACGCTTCTCACCATACTGTAGGCATTTTTTTAGATCTTTCCAAGGCCTTCGATACTATAAACCATAATATATTATTACGTAAATTGTCACACTACGGAATTCGAGGGAGACCTTTAGAGTGGCTTAGTAGTTATTTAACTAATCGTCAACAATTTGTTTTTGTCAATGGTGTATCTTCTTGTAGTAAAGTTGTCTCTTGCGGTGTTCCGCAAGGGAGCTTATTAGGTCCACTTCTTTTCCTCATATATATTAATGACATTCGAAACTCTTCTAATTTTTTGGAATTCATCCTCTTCGCCGACGACTCTAATATTTTTTGTTCCCACCCTGATCCCACTGAATTGATCGACAAAGTAAATGAAGAACTTTCTCATGTTTCAGAGTGGATAAAAGCCAATAAGCTATCCTTAAATTTGCAAAAAACAAAAAGTATGCTCTTTAGTAATATCCTGAATAATTTTCCCAAACCTGTTATATTTGATGGTATTGTTATTGAAGAGGTTACATCGACCAAATTTCTTGGAGTTACAATAGATAACAAACTTTCCTGGAATATACATATTGATAATGTATGTAAAACAACTGCCTGTAACATAGGTGTTATTATGCAACTTAAACATGTTCTTCCACAAACCAATTTACTAATGCTCTATTTCACACTAATTTCACCTTACATCAACTACGGGATACTTGCTTGGGGCAATGCCTGCTCTTCGTTACTTAACAGATTATATTTACTTCAAAAAAAGATACTTAGAATAATATTTAATGCTGAACCCCGTTCTCACACAAGTGATTTATTTCGAGGAAACAAACTCTTAAAGATATATGAGTTATATCAGTTACAACTAGGCCTCTTCATGTATAATTTACATACGAACAACCTTCCGTCCATATTTTCTCCTATGTTTGTTTCGAATAACTCGATCCATTCATATCCTACCCGACAGGCTAGCTGTATTCACTTGCCATTAAAGCGTACTCTTTTTGCTCAAAAGACATTTGTTTATACAGGACCCAAACTGTGGAACTCGCTACCGAACGAAATTAAAAAATCTCTCAGTGTTCTCTCATTTAAATGTAAATTGAAAAAGTTCTTACTTCATAAATATTAAACTACTCACACATGCGCAAGCTTACATGACAATTCTGATAATATACTGTCATCTCAAATGCTGTTGCTACTGTCAATAGATACACTGTATGCTGACCTCTTATTTCTTGTCTTATCTTACTAGCCCTATATGTGATTATATGTATTTGTATAGTTGTGTTTTTGTCTTCATGTTATGTCATGTCTGTTCTACCTGTCCCTCTCTCATGTATATCTCGTCTGTCTGTCTGTCTTTCTCTCTCTTCCTCCTTCTGTTCTGTTCTTAGTATCAGGTGCACTATTATTATTCTATTGCTATATAAGTAGTAATATATATATTGTTTACTTTTTCCTTTTTTCAAACTGTATACGTATATAGCAAGAATGTCCGTTCTTATTGAGTTATTTTCCTGTTTAAGGATAACTTATGATTATTACATACTGTTATTTTAGGGAACTTGCCTTGTAACAAGCTTTGCTTTTTTGCATGTTCCCCCCATATCCAAATTTGTTCATTATTATTATATGCTTTATCGTTCAGTAACATAAATTGTGTAATTTGTATGTCTGAGTTATATTATATACTTTGTGATATCATGGATATGGAAATAAAATGAAATGAAATGAAATAAATGGCCTCCACAACGATGGGAACAAAAGATCAAATCAAACATTGAGAGACTTGGCTGAAATTACATAATTGAGCTTTTGATCCCTATATATCTACCCACCCCAGCTCTCTATAAAGAGAAGAAGAAGAAGTTTTTGTTATGTCCAAATTCAAATGACATCTGGAGTAGCTACATGGGTGATTAAATGTCCCAAATGTGATCTTTGTAGTTCATGACTTCACGAATCTATTATTTTATGAACTTATGAGTCAAATGTAATGACAGTATATGGTTACTCAGAGGTGTGGTGATTAAAAATCAAATTTGGGGCATTTTGTCACCCTTATGTCTACTCCAGATTTCATTTAAATTTTGGACTTTGCAACAGCTACATTTTAATCTTAATTTTTCCCCGGGGGGGGGGGGGGGCTTGAAAGAGATTTAGAGAGCAAGGGCTCAATATTATGCGGCTTCATTTTGTAAGGTAAGTCTTTGCTCCCATTGTTATGTGTACTTTTGTACCCTAGAAGAGAAAAACGAAGGTGTTCAATCGTAAAGTTTCTCTTCATATTCACCCACCAGATCAAAAACTCTTAAATTTCATTTGATTTGATATATGATATATTGATTTTTATCAAAGTCTTCTAAGAAAAATCTGAACTTGAAAAATGTTTACTTTCTTTTTAGTTGAGTGTAATACTACTGTGGGAATAGTTAATTCTAACACAGTCTGCGTGTCAAGAAAATTGGCTCGCTTGAAGCATTTGGCGTCAACTACCATAGGACTAGTTCACTGCCTGGACGGTTCCATAACGCGTATTTGATCTGCCTAGAATACACCGTCAACGTTCATGGCGAAAGTTTCTTTCTTTTTCGGGGACCGCACGATTTAGAGGAGTGCAGCGCTGTGTGTGGAGAGTGCAGTGGCGTAACAACCGGGGGGGGGGGGGCAGGGGGGCAGAGTGCCCCTGAAGGATTTCAGCGGGAAAATCCACCAAACCACCGGGAAAAAATGAAAGGGAGGGAAAGGAAGAAAAAGGAAAGGAGAAAGGGAAAGGAAGAAGAAAGGAAAAGAAAGAGGAAGAACGGAAAAGAAAGGATGAGAAAGGGAAAGAAAGAAAGGAGAAAAGGAAAGGAAGAAGGAGAAAGGGAAAGAAAAAAGGAGAAAGGGGAGAAAGAAGAAGAGAGAGAGGGAAAGGAGGGAGAGGAGGACAAAAGAAGAAAGCAAAGGGAAACAAAAGAAATGAGGGAAAAATTTAGTACCGAAACCCCAGAGTTTACTGGGGCTCCACTCCCTGGACCCCCGCAGTGGCTTTCACCAGGGGCCCTAAGCCAGAACCCTGGGCCCCACCACAAAGGGCTTCGCAAAAAGCAACTCGCGGTGTGGGCTCATCTCCGCATATTCTATTTCTAGACGTAGTTACCGGGAAATTTTCGGCTCTGCCCCCCCCCCCCCCCGATAACAGGTAGAGAATGTAAGAGACCGGGAACAGACAACGAACAATTCAAAGAAAAGTCATAGCTTCCGCGGGAGGGGAAAATCAACCATCTCTGCACCCTCCCCCTAGCATGCCTAGGGAGCGCGCTTTGCACTATCGTCCTCCTAAAATGAAAACCTAGCTACACCACTGATTCTAGACTTAATTACAGGGGAAATTTTTGGCTATGCGTATGCCCCCCCCCTCCCCCGATAACAGGCAGAGAGCATAAGAAGAGACAGCGAACTGACAGCGAAAAAACGTCGGAGCTTACGCGCTTTGCGCGGGAGGGGGGAAACTCCCCCTCCCTGCACCCTCCCCCCCCCCTAGGGAGCCCTACCGTCCTCCTAAAATGAAGTCCTAGTTGCGCCGCAGAAGATAGACTTAATTACCGACAACTAACAATTCAAAAAAAACGTCGGAGCTTCTGCGCTTCGCGCGGGAGGGGGGAAACTCCCCTCCCTGCACCCTCCCCTCTAGGGAGCCCTACATTGGCGTAAATTCCGGGGTGGGGGGGGGGGTGGGGGATCTATCACCCCCACTTGGGAGAGAGGGGGAATGGTGTGTACAAATTTCCCCCCATGCAGACACAATTTTTAACGAAGAAAATATATTTTAATTAATCAGTTAGTAAAAATTCTTAACATCTATCATAAACAACCATCATATTTTAGAATTTCTATTTGGAAATGCCATTGAAAACAAAAAAGTGGTTATTTTTGGCTCGCTTGCTTCGCTCGCTCATCAAAATCTTAGGATTTCCATCGGAAAATGCGATCGAAATCGAGAAAAGTGGTTATTTTTGGCTCGCTCGTTTCACTCTTTCATCATGTTTTAGAATTTTTATTCAAAAATATGATTCAAAACTGGAAAGTGGTTATTTTCTGCTCGCTCGCTTCGCTCGTTCGCATAATAGATATCAAATTGTGTGTGAGAGGGGAAAAAATCGTTAAAAAAGTTTTTCATCCCCCACTCCTTTGATTGGATTTACGCCGATGGAGCACTACCGTCCTCTTAAAACTCAGTCCTAGCTACGCCACAGATTCTAGACATAGACTAGTTACCGGGAAATTTGGGGCTCTGCCCCCCTGATAACAGGTACCTGTTACGCCCCTGGGAGAGTGCGCAGCAATGAACAAGGTTAGCGGAAGAGGAAAATCATTTTTAAAAAGGTGGACAGAGTTTAGACTACCATAGCACTGTAACCGTCATGTCTGTTCTTACGTAATAACTGATTGGGATGTGTAGGTGTACCACTACATCGGGTTTGATTTATTTATCTTTTTAATAATACTTTTCAGTGCAATAACCTATGTAGGAAAGAAAAAAAAAAACTGCATTAATTTTGAATATAAAATCCAACATTGCAGTTGTTGATGATATTTACTTCATTCACAACTTAATATTATAGCTTAAAGTGTGGCAGACTTCAGTCTCCTCTGTACATTAGAGCATCGGATACCTGCAAAATTTGTTTCAACAATGACGCGGGATTGGGATTTATAGGCATATATTATAAAAAAGAGTAGGTTTTGAAATAAACTCAAGGAATTCCCCTTCTTGAAGTGCTACTGAAATTCACACTTTCAATTTTGATAATTTTTAAAAACCGATTAGCACGTCAAAAAAGTGGTCTTCCATCTCTGGACTCCTTTGAAAAAACGGGGATTGCATGGCAAGGATGATCCAGCCCGTAAATGGAGAATAAGTAAATCATATCACATTATCAAACACACACATCTACAAACACACGGAAAACGGCCTACCAGAGAACGCATGGAGCAGTTCGGAATATGAAACCAGACTTTTCAGCACTGGCAAGTTGTCATTTTCTGGCAATTTTAGTAAAGTCCTTAGTTTTTGGCTGGCTGAGAAGCACTGGTCACTGACTGTCACTATGGTAATTGTCAGAAAATGACAACTTGTCAGGGCTGGCAACTTTCATTGGGATGTTATACGGTGAATCAAAAAAAGTCACTGCAGATAATGTACAGTCTGGAAAAGTTTCATTGGCTACTGGAACCGGGTGACCGCTGTATTTAGTTTATGGGAGCATAAGAATTCATTACCGAATGGGTTAATTCGTTTTATCTATCCCAAAGTCCAATAGTTTAATGTGCATCATTTCTGTCAAAATAGAGTAATATAATTTTTCGGGGGGGGGGGTCGAAATTTGACGGTTTTGTAAAGATTAGGTATTAAGGTAGCTTAGGATTTCTAGCAGAAATGATGTATATCAAGAATAAAATTGAACGTTTGAAAAACACAACCAACGCATTATTAAATAAAGTAATGATGACCAAAATTAGAAATAGAAGAAAATGAAACCTACCTGGGTTTTGAGATAATGTGGATCTTGTAAGAAGTATCAGGATCAATAAAGATCTTAACGATAACCGATCCATGTCGTCCTTACACGATAGCATTTCCAAGAGTGGTGATCTCAACATCATGTCATTGTTGACGTTGTGACATGAAAGCCACGTTCTGTTTGACTAGTACTGCTCAATAGAGTTAGGTGATACAATCGCTCTGTGTATGCACGGACGGCGCTGCATGGGGTGAGGGGGGGGGGGGCGATTTTTTTTTTCCTGAACCTTTAGGGCTTCATACACGGATATTCACGACTTTCGTATTCGGAATAAGAGTACGCATGCGCGTGGACTTGGAATATGTGGCTTGGCTGAGACTGAGCCTGCGTGCTGTCTTTTCATTCGACTAGGTTTTATAGCTCTCCGAGACTGAGCTAAGTAATCCTGACGTGCTAAGGCCAAGGTACAATACAGTTAATTAGGTTTTATTGTTGGACCCATGAAAAGTTAAAAGTAAAACAAACAAACAAACAAACAAACCCGCAGTTCTTTAAGCCTTATGTACACATTTACAATTCGCATTGTGAGAAGGAGCTGTGGCAAAGTCCACGCGCATGCGCAGTCTTATTCCCAAGCCGCAACTCATGAATTTTCATATTTATTCATTTATTTATTCATTTATTTATTAATGTTTTCTTTATAAAAAAGCAGGGTAGTCCCGCTCAAGCCGCGAGGCCTGCTTTTCAAAAGAGCCCTGCTGCACAATATCACATTTCAAACTATACATTCAAATGAAAATTACATAAGCAAATAAATAATACAATACATAACATTAAGACATGGCATGATGAATAATGAGAAAATAATAACGAGAGGAAGAGAAAGAGAGGGAGAGAAGGACAGAGAAGAGAAAGAGAAGAATAGACTGGATAACATATCAAAACGGAAGAAATCAACTAACTACTTAAATGTAGGTGGCGGACATGACGTTTGAAAATAGCTAGTGAGGCGGGGCATTTAATTGTTATGGGCAGTGAGTTAAATTATTTAGTTGCAGTATATGAAAAGGACTGCTTTTTGTACTCGGTTCTGGGTTTGGGTAGATATAATTGACAATTTGCAGATGATCTTGTAGAATAAGGATTAGGACTCTGAGGTATAGTTTGTCTTAGATAAGCAGGAGCATTCAGAATTTTATACATAAGTACATAGTAATTGTATTTTAGTCTATTTTCAATGGATTGCAACTTGAGCTTATCTAGCATGTTTTGCACTGGCGTGTAATAATCTGCGTCTAGTACTAAACGGCAATATTTGTTTTGGCATCTTTGTAGTCTCATTAAGTTTTTCTTTGTCAATGACCCCCCAAAAGTTAAACAATAATCAAAATGTGGAAGAATTAAGTTGAAATATAAATTAGTAAGTACAGGTTTTGTCAAATTTAGCCCCAGAAGTTCAGGAAAAAAATATCGCGGGCGGGGGCAGGGAGTGACCACCCACTATGATTTTTCAAGTGATCTCCACCTTCAAGAAAAGAAGAAAAGGAGAAGAAGGGGAAAAGGAGGGTATGATGAAAGAGTGGACAGGGTCATGCAAGTACATATCAAATATATCTGTAGATAAATAAACTAAACTGTTGGCCAAGGTTAAAGCAAACAAAAAATCTTCCCCTCCCCTATCAAAATAACCTGGTGTCGCCCCTTTGTGTATAATTTACATCGAAGCACATATGCTGGCCATTTTAATTCATTCTTTTTTATTACTAATACAACTTTTTTCTGTGTTATTTCATCTGTCACGCCTGACTGAATAGAGAAACGCCTGGAGGAAGGAAATATCTTGCAAGGAAATAATCATTAGGTGGTGGAAGTCGCCTCAGTCTGTTTCGCTCGTGGCTATCAAGAACTGAGTACTGAGCGGATAATATGCAAAATTGTTACCTACAAATAAATAGATTGGATATTTAAAAGGAAGTGTATCCATTTTACAGAATTATAAACAAATTAAAGAACCGAAAATAAAATTGCAGTTTGCCATGTTATTGAAATTGTGTTTAAAGATCATAGTATATGTGTTCGAAACATATTGCCTAAACTTTATTCATTTACTAGAGCAATCTTACGGGGAGTGCTCTCACGAAAATGCAAGCAGACAAACCGCTCCAGGAAGCGCTTCTCTCGACCACTTTAAAGTGGTCCTCATACCACTAGTTTTATCAAACTATGCATATATATATATATATATATATATATACGTGAGACAAAGACGGGTAAGGTACAAGATAACGCAGGTCTGGACCACGAGATTGATAAGCTTTCGGCTCTAGGCCTTCATCAGATTTATTTGCTGACTCAACGGTCGTAGCAAAAGTAGTGTGGGTGTAGTTTGTAAGAGTGTTGTAAGAGAATGTTCTGTGGATTCCACAGAACTTTCTCTTACAAACTACACCCACACTACTTTTGCCACGACCGTTGAGTCAGCAAATAAATCTGATGAAGGCCTAGAGCCGAAAGCTTATCAATCTTGTGGACAAAACCTGCGTCATCTTGTACTTTACCCTTCTTTGTCTCACGTATATACATCTAAAATGGTACAACAGGCTATTACATACATCCAAAACTCTTTAGCTATATATATATATATATATATATGTATATATATATATATATATATATATATATATATATATATATATAAGAAAGATGTCCCCTCCCAAAACGTGTGCAGTGCTTCATTTTAGTACACAGTGAAAATAAAAAAAACAAATGGAATGAAGCTGACGTAGCTCTCAATCTTGTCCTTTTATTGTATTATTTCGACATTATTTTGATATCACTTCTAAGTGTATATTATTTTGCCTGTTCGTTTCTTATCTGTTCAGACCTGATGAAGGCCATGTTGGCCGAAAGCTTGCCAATACAATAAAAGGACAAGATTGAGAGCTACGTCAGCTTCATTCCATTTGTTTTATATATATATATATATATATATATATATATATATATATATATATATATATACACACACATTGAAAGAAATTTGACAAATGCTGCAACTTTGGCAACTCCCTAGTAAATAATAAACACTGAAAGAAATGAAAATGGGAAAATAATAATTGCGTAGCTCCCTCAGTGTTCCCCACAGCTGTCATCCATTTTGAATCAAGGGTTGAAAAAAATGCCTCCGCCGGTAATCGAATACGGGTCACTGGCTCATTGTTCATTAACTCATCTGCACCAAAATAAAGAATAAAAAAGGGTTGGAAATCTGTCTGTCGGTCAATTAGGCCTTGGGCTAGTGGGGGTCATAGTGCACCCCCGGTGTGACTTACAGAAATGGTTATTTTCATGTAGCCCTGGGTCTAACAATTCAGAAAATTGATGTTGCCAGCAAAAAAAAAACTGGGATGGAAGATACCCCCATGGACTTTTTGACCACGCCCACTTTTACAGCTGATTGTAGAAAATTAGCGGTATTGATAGTTTGTAACGGCTCTAACTTTGCAATTCTACACAAATATATGTTGTATAACCCCTTAAATTGTCGGCATAATTGAGTTAAGTCTGTGCTGCGTTTTAGGCAATTTTTTATGGTGAAAAGGTCACCAGAGGTCAAAATTTCAAAAATTTTAACCTTTATATCTCTAATATAGGGCAAATGCAGTGATTTTCTTATCACAAAGACCCTATAACAGATTTTTTCATTGAAATTTGATTAAAATTGAAAGTTACATATGCCCAATCATCTTTTTATTTAATACCAGAAAGTTAATATCGCCAGTGAACAAACTCTGATTGAAGATACCCCAAGACCACGCCCACTTTTACAGCTGGTTGTAGAAATTTAGGGGTATTGCTAGTTTGTAACTGCTCTAACTTTGCATTTCTTCAGAAATATATATTATATGACTCCTTAAAATGTTGGCATAATTGAGTTCTACATGTTTGTGTTGCGTTGTAGGAAAATTTCCTTATGGTGAAAAGGTCACCAGAGGTCAAAAGTTCACAAATTTTGACCTTTATATCATTAATATACAGCAAATTAAGGGATTATTTTTCACAAAGACTCTATAACAGACTTTTTTCATTGAAATTTGATTAAAATTGAAAGTTAAATATGTCCAATCATCTTTTAATTTAATACCAGAAAGTTAATGTTGCCAGTGAACAAACTCTGATGGAAGATACCCCAAGACCACGCCCACTTTTACAGCTGGTTGTAGAAATTTAGGGGTATTGCTAGTTTGTAACTGCTCTAACTTTTCAATTCTTCAGAAATATATATTATATGACTCCTTAGAATGTCGACATAATTGAGTTCTACAAGTTTGTGCTTCATTTTATGAAAATTTCTTTATGGTGAAAAGGTCACCAGAGGTCAAAAGGTCACAAATTTTGACCTTTCTATCTCTAATATAGAGCAAATGCAGTGACTTTTTTATCACAGAGACCCTATAACAGATTTTTTCATTGAAATTTGATTAAAATTGAAAGTTACATATGTCCAGTCATCTTTTTATTTAATACCAGAAAGTTAATATTGCCAGTGAACAAAAAAAAAATTGGATGGAAGATAACCCCATGACCACGCCACTTTACAGCTGGTTTTAGAAATTTAGGGGTTTTGCTAGTTTGTAACTGCTCTAACTTTGCATTTCTTCAGAAATATATATTATATGACTCCTTAAAATGTTGGCATAATTGAGTTCTACAAGTTTGTGTTGCGTTGTAGGAAAATTTCCTTATGGTGAAAAGGTCACCAGAGGTCAAAAGGTCACTAATTTTGACCTTTATATCATTAATATACAGCAAATGAAGGGATTATTTTTCACAAAGACTCTATAACAGACTTTTTTCATTGAAATTTGATTAAAATTGAAAGTTAAATATGTCCAATCATCTTTTAATTTAATACCAGAAAGTTGATGTTGCCAGTGAAGAAACTCTGATGGAAGATACCCCAAGACCACGCCCACTTTTACAGCTGGTTGTAGAAATTTAGGGGTATTGCTAGTTTGTAACTGCTCTAACTTTTCAATTCTTCAGAAATATATATTATATGACTCCTTAGAATGTCGACATAATTGAGTTCTACAAGTTTGTGCTTCATTTACTAGAGCAATCTTACGGAGAGTGCTCTCACGAAAGTGCAAACAGACAAACCGCTGCAGGAAGCGCTTCTCTCGACCACTTTAAAGTGGTCCTCATACCACTAGTTTTATCAAACTATGCATATATATATACATATATATATACGTGAGACAGAAGGGTAAGGTACAAGATGACGCAGGTCTGGACCACAAGATTGATAAGCTTTCGGCTCTATGCCTTCATCAGATTTATTTGCTGACTCAACGGTCGTGGCAAAAGTATATAACATATCTATATATGTGTGTGTATATATATATATATATATACATATATATATATATATATATATATATATATATGGGTGTATATATATATATCGAAAGAAATTTGACAAATGCTGCAACTTTGGCAACTCCCTTGTAAATAATAAACACTGAACGAAATGAAAATGGGAAAATAATAATTACGTAGCTCCCTCAGTGTTCCCCACAGCTGTCATCCATTTTGAATCAAGGGTTGATAAAATGCCTCCGCCGGTAATCGAATACGGGTCACTGGCTCATTGTTCATTAACTCATCTGCACCAAAATAAAGAATAAAAAAGGGTTGGAAATCTGTCTGTCGGTCAATTAGGCCTTGGGCTAGTGGGGGTCATAGTGCACCCCCGGTGTGACTTACAGAAATGGTTATTTTCATGTAGCCCTGGGTCTAACAATTCAGAAAACTGATGCTTGCAGCAAAAAAAAAACTGGGATGGAAGATACCCCCCATGGACTTTTTGACCACGCCCACTTTTACAGCTGATTGTAGAAAATTAGCGGTATTGATAGTTTGTAACGGCTCTAACTTTGCAATTCTTCACAAATGTATGTTTTATAACCCCTTAAATTGTCGGCATAATTGAGTTCTACAAGTTTGTGCTGCGTTTTAGGCATTCTTTTTTGTTTAAAAGGTCACCAGAGGTCAAAATTTCACAAATTCTGACCTTTATATCTCTAATATAGGGCAAATGCAGTGACTTTTTTTTATCACAAAGACTCTATAACAGATTTTTTTCATTGAAATTTGATTAAAATTGAAAGTTAAATATGTCCAATCATCTTTTCATTTATATGAAAAAACAACAAACAAACAACAAAGAAACAAACAAAAACCCTAATGACAATTTGTAGTCCGTTTAGATGATTTTCGAGGAGAAAAACGCAGAGAAATGCGTGATTTTACAAATATATATATATTATTCTGATTCATTTAAAATTAAAAAAATGCCCTCTACAATAGTTACATTACACAGTTATTTGTTGGAACGTATTTTCGACACATTATAAGGTTAAATCAAAGAGTGTGAAGAGATAAGAAATACTTGATCCATAGGCGTGCAAAGCGAGGAGATATGGTGGGAGAATATAGTGCAGATACCCATGGCACTTCTTTAAAAAAAGGGGGGGGGGGAGAAGAAGGAAAATTTATCTAAATTAATTAAGTAAAAAATACCAACTCAACCAGTAGACAACAATTTTTTGTTATTATAGAGTAGAGAGTATAGTAGAGGGCTTTTCAAATTTATTATGAATAATATCCATATACATTATGCACTTTTATGCATTGTTTCTTTTTAAAAATTATCTGCATTAACCTCCCTATAAATAGAATAAAAATATATATCCCTGACGCAGGAAAATATATCATTGAAAAATTAGAGTATAAAAAGTCACACCCCAATCCTCCTCCCCTCCCCTGTTTCAAAAAAGGGGCTTGAAAAGTGAATATATGCCTACTTCAAAATTTGGAAACAACATCAGTGGTATTAAAGATAAACTTTCCAAAAAGATATGCCTCCAAAAAATCATCACAAAGTTGCATTTTAACCCTAACCAGGGTGGGCTTTTTGAGTGATGCTATACCTGGGGGGGGGGGGGGCAGATTCTCTTCTGCCGAAAATTGGCACGCACGTCACCCGTGACGTCATCTACCAATTTGCGTAGGTACATTCTACGAAATAATTCGTTAGGTAACTACTTATGCTAATTTATGGGTAAATCAGACCTTTTGCTATAAATCACTAGATGAAGCTCTAAATAGTCTTATTTTTGTTGTAAATACTCTTTGTAGTGTTGTTAACAAGTATACATGAAAAAAAAAATCAGAATCAAATTTAATATCCTATGTATGTCATTGTTTTTTTTAATTTCTTTGTTTTTTTTACTTTTTTATTGTTTTTTCGATGAAATTCGTCAGCATTGCTATTTGGATCATAACCAGAATAAAACTAATTGATTTTGATCATTAATAGTAAAAATAATCATACATTTATGATTTTTTTGATGGAAACACGATTTGAAATGGATTTGTACATGAAATCACGTTTATGAGCAATTTTTGACCCGACATGTGAGTACAAAATATTGCGTAACAGCGGTACTGCGTACCCGGACGTCACGAATTTGGTCTCAAAAGATGCGCGAGATGCTAAAGAAAAAAAGTCATACAGCATCCGTAGCGACATCTAAGCGCGTTGCGGACATATCGCGCGAAACGTCCAGCCTTTTTAAGGTTAAGCCACTTTTTTGCCAGTTGACCGGCACGGAAAGCCCGATGATATAGGCCAGAACCGGGGTCAATAGTGCCCTGGTTGGAAGGGGGGGGGGGGGGGGGGGGGCTAGCATGTGGATATGACCGCTCTTAAAGAAACTTATAATTTATTAGCCCATTTGAGTTCCAGTTACCTTAGCATATATATTCCTTAATTATCATCAATTATTCTTCCTGAGCAGGTTTTCCAGCAATAAAATTTAGTTTTAATCTACTTTTGTGGACATTTCTTACTGGGCGTACGTGTCAATTCCCTCGAAATTTTGCTCTGTATTTTAATCTTTTGTTATTGAATTGGCTAATTAGAAGGACAGACGTCATTATTAATGAATGGTGATAATCAGAAAACAAAACAGCTAAAATTGAATTTATTATGTAGAATAAGTTGGATCAGTATACTGAAGAAATACCTGACAGTTTAGACTAATTTCATTTCGATGGCTCATTTCTACACGGCACATATTTCTCCGTTTCCATAAGAAAAAATCCAGTAAAAGTCGACCGCAGTTTATGCAGATTTACAAACATGCTGACTAACCTGGTAAGAAAAAGAGAATCGTCAATAGTAGTTGATGTAGTAGTGATGGTGTGATGGTGGTAGTACTAGGTAGTGATAGTAGGTATGAATTAGTAGTAGTAGTAGAAGTATGCATCAGCAGTAGAAGCATCACCAGTAGTAATAGTAGTAGTAGTAGTAGTAGTAGTAGCAGTAGTAGTAGTAGTAGTAGTAGTAGAAGTACGCATCAGCAGTAGAAGCATCAGCAGTAGTAATAGTAGTAGCAGTAGTAGTAGTAGTAGTAGTAGTAGTAGTAGTAGTAGTAGTAGTAGTAGTAGTGGTAGCAGTAGTAGTAGTAGTAGTATACAATCTGAATCACTCTTTGCTTTCCAAACGATAAACAAAAACATGACGTATAGTGAAATAAGATAAACAAAAATTAATCTGTAAAATGTAAAATGTTTTACTATAATTTTATGACTCTTTCCATAAATCTAAAATGGAAGAAGGTAAAATGGTCAGTACACGAAAATACATGAACAAATGAAGGTGTTGATTTTCTTCATATAACAAAACGAATTGAAAGAATTCGTAGTTATATCATCTTCCTTTTTTCACTCAGTATCCTTGGGCGTTTTTCACTGTCCACATCATTCTTTGTCGAGGTGAGAAATTTAAGAAGAATTTATTTTAAGTATACACTCCCCAAATTAGATCATTATTAATCACTGCCTGTAAACCCAAAGTCTGTAATGGACACAGCTTTAAAATCATGTTAAGATTATGCTGTGTACATTAAAAACTTATTCTAACATATAACCGTGGGCCTAAACATTGAATTTCAACTTCGAAGTTTATGCCGCCGAGTTTGTTCAGGGTAGATATAAAGAATTTAGTTCGTGAATGAAATCATATTTCATAGATACTCGGTGGTGCAAACTCCTTTCTCGAATGCTCTCAGACATACATTTGCCACACTCGACCCAGGTGAGGTAAATGGGTACCTGGCAGGAATTAATTCCTTGAAATGCTTGTGCGCTGTAAAAGGCTGCCTGGCTAAAGCCAGGGTAATAATATGCAAAGTCTTTGGGAAGCGCATATAGAGACGTTAGGTAATATGATATGCGCTATGCAAGAACGGATTATTATTATTATTCCGTCACTGGGTTGTCCACAAACTTCGATTTATGACAATTTCGGGAAAAAAGACCCCATGATATCAGTAAATGGTGAAAAAAAAATGCATAGAGTATTGCGAATGACAAATCCATAACATATAGCGTACATAGGCTGGTGATATGCCACAAAGGCCGGGGGAAAACCATGGTGTAGGGCTGGGGCGTAAAAAGCGGGGGGGGGGGGGGGGGGGGGGGTGCTTGGGGAATGCATCCTCCCATATTTTGAGGTATGTACAAAATATGTACGAAAGGGTTAATCACACCCCCCCCCCCCCCCGTATGAGGACCTGTCTACGCTAATGGAGTAGGGTATTACACAGCTCCACATCCTATTCCGTTAAACTGGGAAGAGATCGAGCCCGAGTGTCGCCTCTTAGACGTTAGTGACGTCCATAAGAACAATAGTAGTAATATAACAACAACAGCAATAATGATATTAATCATAATGATGATCATGATAATGATAATAACAATCGAATCCTAATTTTAGGAATATTCGTCGAGTGCTCATGCCAAGGAGATATAAAATGCCCTTCTGCACTATATCATGACGGAAAAACTATCATCAGCATCCTAAATAGAGAAGCAAGGAACGGAACAGTCGGAGCAGATGGATTTATGCATGTTGCTGAATGCCTTACGAAAAGTAAGTTGATACTTCTTTGCGTGCGTTTGTATTGTCTTGATTGCTAAGCCAGAGCTTAATGAAACCCAGTTTTGAAAAGCTGCCTGTTTAAACACTTTTTCAGGATTGGGAACAAGCTATGCCTTTTTGTGTTTGCTTTGCATTTAATTCACTGTATTTTTAACCGTACTTTTGTGAAAAAACATAGAGGTCCGGACTCTAACGTACGTCGAACTATCAAGAGTATCAAAGGTCAAACGCCGACTATGGCCTTTAAAAGTGAATTATAAACGCACCATTTGGCTTATCGATTTTTTTTTTCACGGAAAACCACTATCCTGCTAGATATCAGCTGAATATCAATCATCTTCTTAAGTAAGACATTTTAAAAGCAATACACGAATCTACCTTTGCCACTATCCACAAATGTTCTGGGCACCAGGCAGGAAGGAATTCACTGAATACCATGACACACCGAAATCGTTTTACTATCTGTCGACCAGGGGAGATTTTTTTCTCATACTCTGCAAGGTGGATAGTTATTTACCATACAATGACTCGGAGAATTCCAGTTGAAATAACCGGATTATGGATTCTCTGAAGCGATTGAAATGGTAAAGCAAGGCCCCGAATATACAGTTTTACAGATGTCTCGGAAAAACGAAAAAAAAAAAACAAAAACAAAAAACCCAGAATGAACCGTATTTTCGGTTTATTGTTATGTAGTACTTTAAATATGTCAATGCAATATCACTTCCTGTCACCCTTTCAGTCATTCACCTTTCCCCCACTCCCGTTATCATCCTCCCATTATCATCTTACTTCCAAACACTGACCACATGTTATGACCACCCCAGAGTTGACTTCAAGGAACCCAAGTTCTAAGAACGATTACTCATAGGACCAACCCCAGTCACCTACACTCTTCATTACCACTCCCCATAATACCATAGCAATCATGATAGACAGTTAACTATAGACCAATCAGAAGTCACTAATCCAATACCTTTTTACTCCCAAAAACTTTCCTGATAGCAGAGTTTCTCTTATCGAGAGGACTTGACTTTAGACCATCGACAGACAAACATAATATATTTCTGTAATCTTCAACCCTACTGAATATATAACTGTATCAAGAGATTGAGTTTGAACTGGAAATAGAACTTGTACCTCTCGTATCATTTAATGACTCCTCATCTAAGATTCGATCCCACAAACACGACATGGTGGAGAACCCGGTTTTCTTCAAAATATAGATTCTAGATCAACCCAACAATATACTACAACTCAGGTTCCTTTTTTGAACAATATTTCCTTGTTGGAGTCTGCACAACGACATCATCAACCAGCATTCTACAATTTGTTTTCTCCAGCGCCTACTACATGATATGAAACTGCACTGACTCTGATTAATTTTGAAAAAGGACGACGGACATCGACTAATCACCAGTAATTAACGAATCAGGACAAGAAAATCGACAATACGCACAAATTTCGACACATACACTGAAGAAGGCCTACGTTAACCGCCAGAGACGACACCCGACATCATCCTCAACGACACCTTCGATGACCACACATAAGAACACCACGTAAGGACCCAGACCACCCCCAGGACCAGACGGCTGCCACGCTGAGGACCATCACGACATCGACATCAACCCCGACTCCGACGAGCAGAACTGTTCCATCTGAGCTGACGACGGGGACGACAGACCGGACGACTACACGGCACCACCCACAAGGAGCAGAAATCTGACACTTTACTTGACTCTTTGCAGTCCATGAACTGTGACTTTAGTTTGGTGACTGATATTAATTAATTTAGAATTCAACACTTTTGGATTTGGGACCCCTTCACATCTATTTCTTTGATTATTCGGAATCGGTAAGTGAAACCAAATATTTTACTGTTCCACTTGCGCGAGAGAGAGTGTGTGCGTAAGTGCAAGTAGTTTAATTTCAGTAATCAACGTCATATTATTTGTTCACTTTCGATATTTGAACTTAATTTGTTGCATTTATTTTTTTCACTTGGTTAATCTTATTTTATACTGTGCTACTGTACACTGTACCTCGACCTTGTAGCCCATTACTTAACATTTTTGTAGTTCATTTTGTTAAATAGACATATATTCAGTACCTAAAAATAATCATGACTAGTACTCAGACCGCTACCATGACTACTGCCGCCCGAAACCAACTCAGACAAACTGACTTTTTACCTGCTCGATTCTCTGGTAACAAAATTGACCGAGATGAATCAACCGCCCATTTTATGACATTCACTGACTATCTCGACGCCCATGACATTGACTATACTGACCCACGACAACTACCGAACATACTTATGACATTCAAACGCACATTACAAGGACAGGCCCGACTATGGATAGATAAACTTACTTTTCAGACATATGATGACTTGAAGGACTCATTTATACGGCGATTTAGCCCAGCTAAATCGACATATACGCACGTTAGGGACTTTAGCAATTTGACAATGACGGACGGAGAAAGCACCGAAGCTTTTCTCCAGAAACTTAGACTAACAGCTACGTACATTGGGTACGGGGAGACCCAAATTCGACATCGACTACTGGACGCCCTTCCTGACCACTGCCGTGCCGCGATATTAATGTCGGCTTCGACCACGGACCCCAACGCGTTGACGAATGACGAGATCGCTGCCAAAGCGCAGCTCTTTCTTGACCTGCGGACGAACTCGACTAACGATAACAAGACAAAAGAACTGACTTTCTCTGCTCAGTCAGAGATCGACGACCTGAGAGAGCAAATCAGCTCTCTTAAAATGACAAAAGACAATCGAGGACGGGATCGACACCGGCGATCATTGACTCCGCGACGGCGCAGCTCCGAACGCAGCGCGAGTCGTGACCGACGTTATGACAGTCGCGACCGTCACCGTGACGGGAGCTATGACAGACGCGGTAGGAGCCCTCATCGCGATGACAATCGACGTGACCGACGACCACGATCACGACCAAGACTAACTTGTGACTACTGTCACATTCCTGGCCACGTTTGGCGGGAATGTCGTAAACGACTGCGCAATGCGACTCGACCACCACCTCCTCCCCCACACAATCCATACGGACCCACTTACAATTATGACCAACAATATCACCTACAACAACAACAACCACAACCACCAACTGGACCTTGGTACCCACCATATTACCACCAACACCCACAACATTACCAACAACAACAGCCCCAGGATTTTTAAGAAGGGAGGGAGCCGATAGCGCTCATTGTTCTTCCTCCCGGACTAAGTCCAAGACTAGGCCTGATGATGACATAACCTCCACTTACTTAGGACATGACGAAATTGACATTAAACTGTCTGAACGGAACTTTGCAAAAGGACGATTACCTAACGGAACGACCGTACTAGTACTCTTTGACAGTGGTGCGTCTAAATCTATCATTTCTGAACGATTTGTAAACTCATCTTCCTATCTTTCCAAACAAAAACAGACAAAAGTAAACCCCATTCGATTCAAATTAGGTAACGGACAATCTTTGGTTTCAAATAAGGCAATCAAGTTTCAATTAACTATTCAGGGTCACAAATTTGAAATCACAGCACTCGTTGCAAGCAACCTCGTTGGTGTAGATTTGATTTTAGGCACAAACACGCTTTCGGATTTAAACGGCACACTTCATTTCAGAAATAATAGGTTCAAGATCAAGTCCAGGAAGATTTCCTTCGCCCCACCCACTACAGTGACAGTTGCACCAAACAGCCCCGTCAAATTAAAAAACGCCAGGTCAATCGACCAAACATACACCATTCCTAATATATTTATCTCATTCACTGACCTCACCACCAAAATATGAAGGTCACCATTTGCATTGAATCCAGAGGTTAAATTTTTCTTTGACAAGGCGGTCGAATTCTCCATAGGGTTATGTGCTAAATGTAAACGCGACTAAGTGTGGGCTTGTCCGGAGTAGCCACCCAAACACTGCAGAGCATTATCACTGAAAACCGAGGGTTTCTCAAGCTGATAATTGCAGATCAGTCTGTCAGTTCGGAATATGGGCACACTGACTTCTTATGCCTGCTTTTGTCTTACTTTCTCACAACAGAATTCTTTGAACAGCTTCTCATCACTAACTTTGAGAAAAATGAAGTTATGATTGCGAATGTGTCGGACCTGTCGCTTTCAACTTTCTTCACCTTCGACAACATTACGATTGACAAACTCGTTTACGATGACAACGACGACACGCTTTATTTCGCCAATTTGATATACAACAAACCATATACATACCACGTGATCAGGATGTCCGCCCCACATTTTATAGTGAAGCCTCATCCTAACGAATTAATCAGACGTTGCCACGTAAACATAATGTTCTTAAATATAGTTAAATCAATATAATTCTATTTACAAAATTAGGTGGTAGTAAAACAAATGAATTAAATGCAATTTGAATGGCATATTTTCATTGGATTCTAATTATGTTTATGTTTATTTAATTTCCAGGAACACATAACATAATAACATAACAAATTCTCATATGAAACTTAACAATATACAATATACATAATAACATAAACAACAACCAATGCCTGGGGATTACCTAAAAGAAATAATAATTTCTGTATAAAGGCTCTCCTCATTGGTTGTTGTCATAAAATTCATACAAACACAATGGTCAGCATGTACACGAAAAGAATGTAATAAAAAGAAAGGAAAATATAAAAGGACAAGCCTAAGGCATTCGCCTGAAGACCATTAGATTATAACTGAAATCTTCAATATGCATTAATAATTGGAGGCATATCAAACAAAATATTACATAAAGCATTTAAAAATGGCCAAACAGAAACATCAAGACATAAATCACAAGTAGAACGGGGGAGTGTATCCATAAAACGAGGGAACATATACAAGCATGTGAACTTCAAACAATTGGTTCTAGCAAATTCATGAGTAAAAGTAAGAAAATGAGTCCTTCTAACACTAGGCTTTGGTAAAATGGTACAAGGAATATCATTAAGGCAATGCAAACTCTTTACAACAAAACAAACAGAAAGATAAATCATTCTATTATATAAAGGCGGCAGGTCCAAAATAACTAATTATATAATAATTGTTTTATGCTTTCTTGACCAATACAACAAAAATGGGCCCTTCTAAGAAGAAAAAGGAAGTATACTTAACAGGTTTGAAAAAGGGGCATTTCTCACTGGTGATAATGATTTAGGAAAAAAAGCCGGTGGGGGCAATGTGCACCCTGCCCCCACCTCCAGGCAGCGTCGCCCCTGTCACTTTGTCGAATTCAAATACACACGTCCTTTGAAATGGACAATTGGTCACTGAAGTAATAGGCCGTTTTATTTTCTCGCCTGCGCAGCGGAGCGAGACTGTATAGACGTCACTATATTACCGGCGCCAATGGCGTCGTCAGCAATTGTAATGCTGATCACAATAACTTTCTACAGATATGAGGTTAAATCACCGAATTCCTACCACAGGTCAGACAAAGGACAAAAGTAAAAAGGTCAATGAACTTATTGCAAATAAGCACTGTAAAGGCTCGTTCAAATAATGACGACCGAAACCCCTGCTTCATGCAACCCCATCTTTTTTTTCCCCCTGTGTGTGTGTGCGCGCGCGCGTGCGCGCGTGTGTGTGTTCACATATGGCGCAGGAAACCTCGCATCTTATGATAATGAACTCGCATTAATGTTCAAAAACTCAAATTAAAGAGAATTTTGCCAAAAGTTGGGCAGACATACTCAGGACATCCTATATTGCTTAACTTTTTAAGAAATTGCTTTTTGCCGCCCAATATCTATTAGGATGACCGAATTCATACCAGTGGCACAGGTACATCTCTTACAGACATTGGTTAACATTGTTGTGATTTTAAAAAAATCTTGTTTTGTTACTTGAAAATGGGATAAACATAAGGGTCTGAAAGTCTGAAAGTTCCAAAGTATAATATCCACAGGAAATATTTTGAAATATCAAAAATGTGAACCAATGTTTGGAAAATATACGAGGGTCGGTTGCAAAGAATAGACATAAAGAGTCCGCATGCGCGTGTGACTCACCTTACCGTACTGTGTGTACTGGCGAATCACGCGGCGGGAGGCACATAACGGCATTTTCAAATTTAAGCAAAGTGGTCCTCTTAGTGATTGTCTCGTGAGACGAAAGATAATGAAAACGCCGTTTGCGTCTAACTTACACTTTTTCATTCCAAATTATGGTTGGTTTCAGGGTTTCTGAGTACAAATACAAGTACTCATACACATGTTTCATCTTAGTTTGAGAATTTTTTAAATCAGCTACTCACAAAGTTAGCCAATGCCTTTAAAGGAGCAGGTAGTGTTCGAAAAGAAATAGATTTGGACCAAGGTCAAAGGTAAAAAGGTCAATGAACCTTCAGTGAAAAATTACCTGATATATGTAATAGCTTTTTGTACTTTTGAGGTAGCATTACCAAATTCATACCACAGGCATGTCGCTTGAAGGTGCATGTTTCTCTTGCGAATGTGGACATGGACAAATGTCACTTTTTTTTTTCTTTTTGATTTTAAAATTTATTCATTTATTTTTCGAATATAACAAATTTGAAACTTTCAGCGTCTTGGCATGATATTCACAGCATTTGATGTATGTAAAATCATTATTATTGTTTAAATAGTGGAATAAAGCTGCAAGACAGAAGTTCACATTCTCATTCACAAATTACGAGATGCAGGCGAGACAACGCTTGGCGTTTGCCTTGTTATGGTTTTAATCGCAGACTAACCCCGAGTTGGTACTTATATTTTCGCTAATGATCTAGACTTCGCTTAGATTTCACCTAGTCCGCTAGTCAACTTCGTATTTTTCATGAACGAACAATACATTTCACCAGGTACCTATTTTGCATAAA
>JAPZVO010000234.1:0-57321 GCA_029962745.1 Echinometra lucunter | reverse complement strand
AAAAAAAAAAAAAAAAAAAAAACACCCTCTTATTTTGTCATCAAAATACACTTTAGACCTATGACATTTCGAAATGGTATCTTTGGTCATCATACTACCAAATATGATATATTATGCTGGCCTAATTGTTTGCTGTCCAAATTCACCTCTGTTTCTAAATATTGCAAGCGAGCGAAGTGAGCAAGGAAAAGCGCACTCTTTCCATGATAGAGAATTATTTTGTCATCAAAATGCAACACAGGTATTACCTAGGATATATTCGGTCACTTCCTTTGCATGTCCAATTCGTTTGCCTTACCAAATCATATTGATTTATTGATTGATTTATTTATTTTTCCGTTTCACAACATATACAAAACATATATATGACTCCAATAATCCCCTATAGACAAAAGTAATATTAGAAAAGAAAGAACAGAATTACTGAGATATTGAACATATGAGTCAGCCCAGAGAGCGACGAAAAATATGCAAATATTACTAGATGATTTCATAATGTATACACCTCCTTGCAAAAATATTATCAGCTTGAGCGAAAGACGCTATACCGTCTTCCCTCTTTTAAGCGTCTTCTAGGAGGCGAAACCACAATAACTCCTCTCAAGGTCGATGTATTTGCTAGGCTCAACGCAGTCGTTATTTCATAATTCCCGAAAAGACTTTCACAAGAAAATATGGATAGGAAAAAAAGAGATAGAAAAATCAAAGAACAACATAAGGATGATAGAAAGAATACGGGTAAAAAGAAGACGGGTAAAAACAAAGAATAATATAGGACAAATCAAACAAAGAATAACATAAGGAAAAATAGAAAAAAGATAGAAAGACAAAAAATAATAAGATAATTATGAAAGAGGACAGGAGAAAACAAGGGAAAGATAGAAAAGAAGAAGGGATAAAACAAAGATTAACATAAAAAGAGACTGATAGATAAGAAGATTGAACGAATAACAAAGAATAACATGAGAAAAAATTGAAAGATAAGAAGATAGAAGGAATAACAGAATATCGCAAGGAAAGGTGGAAAGGATGATAGGAGAAAGGATAAGGAAAGATAAAAAGAAAGGATAAAACATAGAATAACATTAGAAAAGATGGAAAACAAAGAATAACATAAGAAAAGATTGAAGGATAAGATAATGAAAGATAACAATGAAAGATAGGAAAGAAGAAAGGAGAAAACAAAGAATAACATAAGAAAAGAATGAAAGACAAGAATACAGAAAGACTAACAAAGAATAAGATAAGAAATGACGGAAAAGGAAGAATATAGAAGAAACAGATTATATAAGGAAAGATAGAAAAGAAGATAGAAAAAACAAGGACTAACATAGGGAAAGATAGAAGAGAAAATAAGAGAAAACGAAGAATAACATACGGAAAGGTAGAAAAAAAGATACAATAGTGGAGAACAAAGAATAACATAAGAACAATATTAAAAGATAAGAAGATAGAAGGAATAAAAAACAATGAAATAAATGAGGAAGGGCGGAAAAGATGATAGGAGAAAAAAGAATAACATAAGAAAAGACAGAAAGATAAGATATAGAAAGAATAACAAAGAATAACATAAGAATAACATAAGAAATGGCGGAAAGAGAAGATGATAGAAGAAAAAGCAAACAAACTCGGCCTGTTGTCCACATCTACAGGCTCTATTTAGCACTCTGAAACGAACACAGCAAATAGAATATTTTCATTTTTTTCAAAAATGACATGGTAAATTTCAAAAAGTTGTGGTCAATCCATCGGAAATATTCTATTCTCCTAAAAAAAAACCGCGTTAACGCACTGCACGACTAAAATACAAACTGCACCGACGGTGCTGAATGCGAAGGTGCAAGGACAAGTTTTGGAGAGAGTCGAGATTTCGTCGTAGGATTGTGCATCATGTGCTACACTCCGTGATAGGGGCGTCATAGAAAGACGCTATAACGAGAAGTCGCTCTAGCGTCTTTCGCTCAAGCTGATTATGATATTCGGGAATCTGCTGCTGCATGGAATAATCAATGATAAGAGTGATTGCTGTTCGAAAACATTTTGTGTCTAGATTTTATGAGCGAGCATATATAGGGTATATAATAGGAGTAGGCTAATGGTCAATGGCCGTTATCTCCTGAAAATTCAAGTAACAGTCTATAGGCCTAATTTTAGGCCAACTTGTCGCTCAAATCCTCGCATTTTATGAAATAAAGGAATAGCATAAACATGGCATAAAGATATATGAAACAAACCAATTTCCTTTAAGTATAGTAATTTAACCGGCACTGGTTAAGGTACTGAAAATGCGAGAGAGCGCTTCCAGTATTTTTTCCTTTATTTTCATTCATCTTTTTTTCCTTGCGCTTTCCCCTATTCTACAACATCATTTCTTCTTTCAAACGTGGGGGTATTTTGTACACGTCATCCCCTTCCCCCTCTTGAAAAAGTGGTGGTATATATATCTTAAACCCCTCAGGATTTGCGTCAATGATTTCAAGAGATCACAAAGCAGAAGTACTAGTTGCTGAACAGATTTCGTTGAGCTTGGGCACATTTGGGTATAAGGTACATACACAACAAATTTGGAGAGAAAATCTACTCCTTCTGACTACATGCATGTAGCATTAAAAACTAGGTATTTTGTAAAATATGCATTGTGTAAAATTTCCTGTGAGTTTAGGGACTAGCTGAACTACCCCGCCGTTGCTACCATGTACATGATTAAGTCATATCTTATATGGCGCCTGAGTCAAACAATAAAGTTGCGCCCCCCCCCTCCCTCCCGAGTGTTCAAACGTATCTACATTATGGTACATGGTATTACATTCTGAGAGGAAATGATCATGCGAGGGAGCAAGCGACCGAGCTTAAGAAGGTTTTTGCACTTTCAACCCTAAAAAACTCTATTTCTGATGCATTAACCCTGTGAATGGGGGAAGCGCAAATCCTTAAAAATATTATTTTGTTTTCATTTTCCTTTTTTTCTATTTCTCTTTTGCGTTTTTTGCACCCCCCGCTCAAAGTCCCACCCGGGGCACTTGCCCCCCCCCCCCCCCCCCGTAGATATGTCACTGCATATATATGCAAGTTTTGAAATAGTTCGAAGAAAATTCCACTTCTTTGAGCTCAAAATAAAGCATAACGGACATGACAGTTTTGTGCATTTTCAACCCCCCATATTTTTCAAGAAAGCAAGGTATCGCGGATCGGTGCAATGTTGCTAAGCCACACTTTTGTGGAAAAATGAGTTACATGCATTTACATCATCCTGAATCACTAAGCTATACAATCTATGAAAATGTCATTTTGAAATTCAACCGATACGTTGGTCTATTAACGTGGGCACCTTTTTGCCCCGAAACCACATCTCCTTAGCAGGAAAATAGTGCCAAGCCACACATTTCAAGATGGCGGCCCCATGGAAGCAGACAGCAGTATGTCTGAAGGAGAGACAAATGACTAGAGGGAGCATTTTTATCAGAATAAATCATTGATTCCGATTCCTTATTAATTTGAACCTTATTTTTGTGAAAGGAGTGAAAGTGAAGATGATGTAAGCATAAAAGAAAATTGAAGCATTTGATAATTAAGTTTCACTTATTTTCATACTTTGGGAGTTAGCCTATTTTCATGCCTAATCTATCAATTATTACATTTTGTCTAGTTTTTATTTTTTTACCGGATTTAACAGGAAAATACCACAATAGTTCATTTCAGGAACAGTTTGGCATCGTATCTTACGAAAAAAGGCGAAATTAATTGACATTCCTACTTTTCATTAACACCTCAAAGTTCGATTTGTGGGTTGGCGCTTTATTCATGCTGACGTTTGCTGCAATGATTTTTTTTTTACAGGAGGCCTTTTAATACAAGTCGGGAGGAAGAGCAGAGCCCCTCTGAAGAACAGAAGAATCAGAAATGCTGATCAGTGGAAGCCAGCTGGGAAAAAACGCCGCCTCCGTAATTCAGAAAAGCAATTTACCAATACAAACACTAATTATGAGTCTGCTGATTGTGTAAAACTGAAGTTTCACATAACTAATTCATATCAAATATCACACATTGAAATGTACCTTGGTCTTGTTAATGTTTCAAAGAATATAGAGGGATCTGTAAAAGGGGCACTACACTTAAATCTTCACTCTTATCTTTTGCATTCATTATGTGTTATGAAGTTTCCAGTTTGGACAAAAATAATGACTTTCTAGTTAGTTCTAAAGATTTCTCGGAAAGCTTCCATGATATACCTACTTGGAGTTAAAGGACTGATGCATAATACTGAAAGTTGATCTTTCATTTTTAGATCAAGACATATGTTTTCTTTGTTCAGACATCATTTGATCTTCAACATGGATTATTGTTAACAAGTGTATCGTTCCTATGAATTTAGCTGGTTTTTCGACGATTTTTATAATCTCGAACCCGGATTAATTCATGTTTCTTCAAGTGTGTATAATTTCAAATAATTCATGCCATTTAACGATGTACAGCATATTTGTACATTTTAAGGGTACTTCATAATAATAATGACAATTTATAAAGCGCCACATCCATTACGCATAATGCTCAAGGAGCTGGGGGGGGGGATGAAATTAGTAATACAATATAGATTTACTTACAATAGATACCATGAAAGTACAATAAACAATAAAAACGGATAGGGAAGAGAATAAGTAACATAAATGTACAATAAAGATAGTTATTATGGTGACAATGAAAAATGTAGAACTATCTGATCAACTGAAAGCAGATTTGCACAGGTGAGTTTTGAGATATGCCTTGAATGAATTTACTGTTGCTACTTCTTTCGGAGGCTGTGGTGGTTGGTTCCAAAGAACTGGTCCAGCGTGAGCAAAGGATCGATCCCCCATGAAGAAGTGATGAGTCAGAAGATCTGAGGTGTCTATACGAGGATTACTATATAGTGAACAAAGTAGAGTTCTATTTAGGGGAAGTATCATGCAAACAATGGAACACAGGTAACAAAATCTTAAATACTGTACGATATGGAATGGGTAGCCAATGTAGCTATTTCAAAATGGGAGGTATGTGGGTGGACCTCTCAGACAATGTAACAATACGGGCTGCGGTATTCTGTAATTTCTGCAAACGAGAGAGTTGTGTCTGAGGCAAGTTGTGCATAAGAGAATTACAGAAGTCTACGCCGGATGAAATGAGGGCATGTAAATCTTTTCAGTGGCAGACTTAGTGAGATATTTACGGATCATTCATAAGTTTCTAAGATGGTAACGAACTGATTTACAGATATTCTACACGGCTAGAGAACGTAAAGTTGAGTTATACAATGTAGGCCTACCATATACATGATATACAATTATGCCTCTATAGAAGGGGTGCATTTTATAATGTAGTAGTAGTAGATATTTCTGTAGCGCCTTTTCCACAAGATACAAAGCGCTTTGAGATGTCATCCCTGGTCAGCATAGGAGATAAAATATATAGAAATTACCAGGCAGTGACAGTGTCAGTCTAAGTTCAATCATGAGGATATTAAAATAGATAAGTCTTCAAGTTTCGTTTGAATTGTTCCAATATTGGTGACGAAGCTACACCATTTACGTCGTTTAGGTTACATTTTACAGTTTTCTAAACCATTCATGCCATTTAGGGGTATGTTTTTACATAATCTAACATCATTTACGCCATTTATGGGTAGAATTTAACACCAAATTACGCCGTTTAGGGTCCAATTTTGAGGTGCTTGGACGAGCATGGGTATCAATTCAGTCTGCGAGTGATCTCGCCGGGTAAGGCTCGTGCTAGTGTCTGTCACTTTGTAGGTAAAATAGGAACATGGGGGGGGGGGGGTGTCTCATTGAGGCCTGTAAATCATCCGCGTAAATCACTTTCTGAAAAGCACCCAAAACGGGTATTAAAGTAGCAGTGACTTTGATATCCTAAAGAGGGAAACATGTCCAACATCTCCGATTTGTATTCTTTACAGGGATTTTATCCAAGGAATGCACCATCACCTCTGAATTTGATACCCTTGAATCCCCGAGTTCCCAGCCTGGTGATGAAAACGACCCTGTTTATATGTTCTCGTTTACGCGGATAATGTACAGGTCTCAATGAGACATACCCCCCACCTCCCCCCCCCCGATAGGAACTAACTCCTCGCCTAGCCCTACGGGGTGAAAAGAGGGCATCTGCAGGGCCTTGGGGGTAGTTCCCAAGTGCGCTTAAGGATGGTATTCTGCGGAATTTTGAGAAAATATTCACTTATTTTTTTTGTTTAGTTTCTTTTTTTTTCATAGGTGGACGCTGGTGATAAGTGTAGACAAAAGCTTATGATTGATGGATGCAACGACTGATTTCACAACTTTTATTTATTTTTATGTGTGTTTATCATGATTATGTTGCTTCCTTATAATCATCTTGATTCTGTTCTGTTGTCTTTAGTTTTGTCAAGTTGCTCATTATTATTATTTTTTTTGGGGGGGGGGGGGGTGGTTTGATTTATGTAGTAAAACAATGAATCTGAGGAAGGCCAAATAGCTGAAAGCTTATCTACAATTTTGTGATCCTGCGTCATCTTGTACCGTACCTTTTTCTCACGCACACACACGCACACACGCACGCATACGCACACACACACACACACACACACACACGCACATATATATATATAGGGTGTCCCAGAAAAAGCGGAACGGCGGATTTCAGTACTTTAATTTCAAAAAGTAAATAAAGTTTTTACATCAGCGAGTAAAGCATCTTCTACAAGAGACTGATACAAGGATCATTGAATTCGGTGAAGTAATTTTCATTTTATGTCCATTTCTTAAAATACAGTATTCTTCAAATTTCGCATGTTTTTAGCGGAAGATGAGAGCAGAATAGTGTCAGGGATGGTCTTTCATATGGCTTATTATGTTATTCACATGCATCAGTGGGCTTCCCTAAAAATGGATGAAAGGCGTCCCAACACAATTCTACACTCACGGGTCTCCAAAAATTTGAAAATGACTGTATTTTATGAAACTGGCATAGAAACTAAATTACTTCACCAAATCCAGTGATCTTGGTATCATTCTTTTCGGCAGGGGGTGCTTTACCCAAATATGTAGAAATATTAACTACTTTTTGAAGGTAAAGTACTGAAAATCCTTCAGTGTCAGTGTAGTGTCAGTACATATAATATATAAATAATATATATATATATATGTATATATATATATATATATATATATATATATATATATATATATGTGAATGTATACATATTATATATAGGCCTACTAACACACTGACTTCATGTCAGTGGTTAAGTGATGATTTCTAAATCTTTCTGCAATCTCCTATTATATTGTTCGAGTGGAAGTAAAATCTTCTACTTAACTGGTACAGAACGGAATGGTTGTCGGGATTCGGGTGTTTTCCTCATTTTATTCTGGTTGGTTTTTTTTTCCGCATAATATTTGGTTTGAGTTTTTGAGGGTCGGTTGATTTGTGATCTGAGGACTGGCTGATATTGGTTTAGAAGCATCAACCCAGCACGCCCCTGTAAATTGGTTAATTACAATTTGACTTCCACACAGTCTTTCCTTTCATTCTATATCTATCAAAACGAATCTTACAGAAATGAGCTGAATCTACCCCAACAAAGAAACAAAACAAAACAAAACAAAACAACAACAACAAAACAAACAACATCAACACCCAAAAAATTCAAGCATAAACAGATAAATTAATAAAGAAACGAAAACATGTTTTTGAATACCTTCAATACGCACTTGCATTAGATTTTATATATTTCCCACATAATCATATACACTTATGTCTTAAGTCAAACTATTAATCAATCGTTTTCTGCAATACGTTTCGGCTAAACTATAGCTGCGTGAAGAGTGGACCATATCCATAAAACTAACTTTTGCTTGGAAGCTAAAGTAAATATGGTCAAAGTTATATGCTCAAGCGATTGCCAGCTCGACCCTCTTCTTGGCCTGAGAGATATACAACAGAGTACGGAGGAACGGGTCACCTTTTCAAAGGATGTAGGCATCAAACGAGGATCGAACCGTGAACCTCTCGTGTGAGTGTCAGTAGCATTCTCCAGTGGTTACGTGTGAATTAAGTCCACATGCAAAGCGATCTTACGGAAGCGCTAAAGTGCCATTCTACCTGACGACATGACGAAATATTTCATCCTGTCAAGTCAACTTAATATTCGTATCAATAGAGATATTTTTTTTATATTACCATGTAAACTTAATCAATTTTTGTTAGTTAACATGAAGAAATAAATTATCTTGTCAAGTTGACAACAAATTTGATATGGCACTTTAACTCTTCCGTAGTATCTTGATGAACGATGATTAATTTTTCTTTGTGCGAATGTGGGTATGTTGTGTGTAGTTCATGCATCAGTCAAGTACGTATAGTTCAGCTCGTTTAGTCCACTTCTAAGAAAAAATTGAAGCATAAAATGTAAAATACAAAATTATGTCATATTTAAAAAAAAATAAACCCAATCAAACCCAAACTTCTGGACAATATATAGCACCAGTCAAGTACGTTCAGTTCAGCTCGTTTAACCAATTTCTATAAAAACAAAAAACAAAAAAAACAAAACTTGAAACATAGCGAGTGCATAAAGATATATACACCCATTTAAAGGAATAAACCACATACAATGACATAAGCCTGTATACAAGCGCGGATTTACGAGGGGCTTTTGGGACTGAACCCCCCTCCCCCCATGTGAGGATCATTAGCATTCATCAGTGTCTTCTGATTTGTGTATATTTGTTTGCTCAGACATCAAGAACATACAACATAACGAATGCGATACACACACACACAAAAAAAAAAAATAAAATAAAAAATAAGATGTTCTGTTGTATCTCTGTATCGAGCATTACTCTTTGTTCATATCTCGTCAGCGATTCCTCAGAAATTTTATGCGAGTCTAACCCACTACTCTGGGATTTCCCGCGCCCATAAAATTTCTATGTCTGTTTGCTTGCAGTGTTTGTCTTTTGAAAATGTGCTTGGTCTTGAACTGTTGAACAGGGAAAATAACAAGTTTAAATAATAAGTTTTTTTATACCTCCTGTGGTTGCGTGTGAAGTGATTATTTAAAGCGATTGTAGTAACATGTACTTCATTTTCTAAGTCGGTTTATTTTCAAGCCGTATTTCCGTATTTGTGTGTGCGTGTGTGTGTGTGTGCGTGTCTGCGTGTGTGTGTGTGTGTGTGTGTGTGTATCGCATTTACAATGTATGCGTGTTCTCGATGTTCTTGATGTCCATGCGAACCAAAATACCAAAATACCAAATCCAAAGACTGCAAAAATTTCAAAATGCTGCCCGGCTTGTGACAAAATGCAAACGTTCAACACATACCTCTTCATTATTTATATGTAACACTAAAGAATTGTCTAAATTTTCAAATAAAGGCAAAAAAGAAATGAAGTAATAAGACATAATTTGATTATGACAATAAATTCTATGAAAATATCAGTTTATTAAGAACAATTCAACTTGCCACAGATCGTACTTTAGAAGTTGCTTTAAATTTCTTGTATCAAATATTTTGGCTCCAACACTTGATCTTGCTGCAATTAAACATTTATCTAGCACAAGTGTATGAAACTTAGAGAGGAAAACATGTCCTTAATTTTTCTCATAACTGAGAGGCTGATTCCCCCATAGATATATATCTATACACACATACATTTTCACCCACTTCAAAAAGTTGGGGATGCTCCCCCCCCCCCCTACCCGCTAGCTAGGCCCCTCCAATGATCTGGCCAAGTCGACTTCCTAAAAGTATGTCCCAAGACATGTATTTTTACAGAAGTTGACTTGTCGTCATGCTGACTAATAAAAATTGGTAAGTTGACATAATAAGATAAAGATATATTTACAGGTTGACATTATATTAGTGAGGTCTATTAATCCCAAATTTGGGAGGTTTGGGAACAGCCTTTACAAAAGTACAAAACTTTGCATATGTACTTGTTATGATGAGAGCTTCATTTTTTTTCCAACAAGGAACAATTGGATCAACCTTCATCTCCATGTTAATTTATGCCTATTTATGCAAATTGAATAGCGTGAAGCATTGCCATAGAAAATTCTGAAATTCCAAAGTGTTTGAAATTTCACCAAACTTTCCAAGTGTATTTGTTGTGATAATAACAACATTTTTTTTTCCAGTAGGACCTATCGCTTGAAATCAATTCTTCATGCAAATTTATACCAATTCATGCAACCCAATACTTAGGATCCCGACTATGGAGTTAAAAGTTCAGGAAGCTTGAAAATGTTCCAAACTTTTCAATTATATTTGTTGTGACTACAGTTTCATTTTTCCCTACCGAACCCACTAATTTTATTACTTATTCATGCAAAAATATGCATAACAAAAAAACGCATTAATCAGCAATGAATGCTATCAGAATAAAGAATGATGATCAGATCGTTGAAGATATCAGGCTTGTTTCATTTAAATTACAGATCTTCAACTGCATATAACAAAATTTGTTTTGTTTTTCAGAACACAAGGTCACAAACTTGTGCTTTTTTGGACAAAATTTACAAAAATTTGCATAAATTCATATCTTTAAGATGGGTGCCAATCACCTATTTCGTGCCACTCATCCTACGACTAATTGTTTTGGTACATATGACTCACAGAGAGAAAATTGCGCTTTTGTAAATTATCTCCCACAAATTTTGATAACACCACTGATTATATGGATATTAAGTCGACTTGTCAGGATGAAATATTTCGTAATTTCGTCAGGGTAACTTGCACTTTAACGGTTCCACGGGATCGCTTTCTATGTGTATTTATTTCACACGCAACCTCTGGAGGAGTAAAATAAAACCCTGATATGCTCATTGTTCCAAAGTTCAATAACAAGTACATTTTGAAAAGGCAGACATTGCAAGCAAACAGAAAAACAGAATTTCATGGTGCGGGAAAAACCCAGAATGGGTTAGACTCGCAGGAAACTTACTATTAATCGCCGAGGCATGAGCAAGCGATTGTTTGCTATTCAAAGGCAGAGAAACACAAAAGCATTCTTTTTGTAACGCTTTCATGTGTGTGCATGTTCTTGATGTCCATACGAGCCAATACACATAAATCAGACGACATTAATGAATGTTATTAACCCTCACACGAAAGGTTCTGGGTTTGAAACTAGTTTGATGCCTACATCCTTGGACAAGGTGATTTTTTTTCTCTCCCCCCTCCCCCCGGGTGTACAGCAATAGCTCTCAGGCCAGTAAAAGGGTCAAGCGCTGGCAATCACTTGAGTATTTACTCGAGCATAGGTCCTATACAGTGTGTCCTAGAATAAACGAAACCGACATTGATCGATGTTTAATCATATCTTAATCAGTTATGATTAATAATTGGCATATATTTGAAAAGCTTATAGATCCTCTTCTTTCATGCGAAGTCACTCATATGATATATATTTCACGTATGAGTGAACAAAGACAGTGTGAAGTTGGGGAACCAAAAATTCATTTGGCCAACGATATTTGAATTCAAAGAGATAATCACATCTCTAGAAAGTTCATTTTCTGCCCTTTCGTTTGACACCTCAGTCGGGAAAAATGAACCAGGTCTGACAGAGATAACTTAAACTGAAATATTGATTGCATTTCCTTGATTTTTAAAATCATTTGTTTCTTAACTTCTCACCAATTATTCTCGCCAATTATTCGCATTAATGGATGCGGACCGGGATTCGGAGATGGTCATGCGTGATCTAAAACTTTCGTGTATAGACTCCTCCTATCCCACCCTCCTCATCCTCACTGCCCATCACCACCCCACCCCATCCCCATCTCCAATCCCTCCCAGAACTCAAACTCTACAATCCCCCAAGCTTCCTCTCCCTCTCTCGTTATGTGTGTGTGATGGTGTGTGTATTGTGTTATGGTCGTTTGTTCATTTGATGGATAGATTTAGTGAAACAGCACTGCATAACCGATAAACTGCATGTTAAACCCATCCCTCCTACCCTCCTCCTCATCCCGTTCATAACCCCACTCGGAACTCAAAACCATTAACTCTAGATCTTCACCCCCTCACACTTCCTCTCGCTCCCTCTGTATGTTTGGATGTTGAAGCTATGGTCGTTTGTTCATCTAATAAATTTGTTTAGTCAAACACCACTGCATAACTGTCAACGCTTAAAGAATTAATTTCTTTCCATAAAAGCTATTCATAAATTGAACCAGACATGACACTGCTAGACAGACAGCAACATCAGCAACTTGCTGAAGGCTCTCGAGCTTAGAACCTCCCTATGTTGTTACTAGAAACACTCGTTGATCAATCTGTTGTTAACTGCAAGGTGAATTATGTTAATGAAAAAGCTGTCATAATTTTTGTGAGGTTTGTACTCACCACACCATTTTCTTGATGATCAACCAGGCATGAAGTCTTTTGTCTTCTTTGTTCACTGCTAGGACAGGCAGCGAATGCAAACGGATTCATGGAAATTCAAGCATCACTTTACACGAACAGAGCTTAATCATCCCCGACTCATTTTCATCAATTGAGGAGTCGTATAAAAGAGCAGAAAATGAACCATTCAGAAGCATTGTTTTCATATCACAGTAACAGAAATATTTTCATATCTCTTTGAATTTGAGGTATGGTTGTGCAAAAGACTTTTTGGTAGCCCTCCTTCATATTGTTCTAATTCACATGCGTAAAGTATGTATCATGTGAGTGGTATCTTATCAAAGGAGAGGGTCTAAGCTTTACAAATATGTATTAGTTATTAATAATAATTGTGATTAAGATATGAATAAACATCGATACATCTCGGTTTCGTTTTTTCTGGGACACAATGTGTAAGCTTTTACTAGGTAGCTTTAGCTTTCAAGCAAATTCAATCTTTAAAAGTGCAGCCCATTCGTCTAAACTGACATGTAAATAAGCAAGTTCCCAAAACTATTTATAACTTTTCCCAGAATTCTCTTTAAAGGGAAGCTTGAGTAACAGAGGAGATCTTTTAGTATAAATATCAAAAGTCATAGGTCATATCAAGAGATTTTTTTATAATGTTTTATAAATTAAATGGATATTAATAAAAAAAAAAAAACCACACATTATCTAAACATTTCTATAAAAAAAGGTGTCTAAATTTACAGATAAACACACCCAAAAAATGAAGCAATAGTAGAAATAATATGATTATGGCTATAAATTCTATGAAAACATAAGTTTATTAATACGATTCAACTTGCCACACATCGTACTTTAGGAGTTGCATTAAAATTTTGTATCAAATATTTTGGTTCCAACATTTAATCATGCAGTAATTAATAACATTTCATATTTCATATCATTTTTTTCTAGCAGAAGTTGATGAAACTTAGAGGGGGAAACATGTCCATAATTTTCTGTTTACTGAAAATACTTACAACGATGTAAAGAAATCACAAAAAAAATTAATTTTCTGAATCAATTGATACTGCAAAATGCTTCTTATTTTATCACAATCAACTGCATATAACAAAAGTTGTTTTGTTTTAGCCAAGATTTTTTTAGAATACAAGGTCGAACTTGTGAATTTTGGACAAAATTTACATAAATTTGCATAAATTTATATCTTTAAGATGGGTGCCAATCACCTATTTCGTGGCACTCATCCTACAATTAATTGTTTTGGTACATATAACTCACAGACAGAAAATTGCGCTTTTGTAAATTCTCTCCCAGAAACTTTGTTAACACCGCTGATTACATGGATATTAAGTCGACTTGTCAGGATGAATATTTCGTCTTGTCGTCGGCATGGTCAGGTTAACAGGCACTTTAAAGGAGAATGCAACCCAGACATCAGTGTGCTTCCAGTGAATGAAGAAGAACAAGAAGAGTAAACAGTGAAAGTTTGAGGAAAATCGGACAATCTGTTCAAGAGTTATGAACTTTGAACGTTTAAGTAAATCCTTATTATGGGATCCTTGAATTGCCAACTTTGCCAGCATCTGTGATGTCATCGTGGACAACTCTTCTTTCATTTTGTACATGAAATTTAACATTTTCTTTATTTTCAAGAAAAATAAAAGTTCTTTTGATCTGTTGTTTGAGTATGACATGGCTATATCAATTCTGCAAGCATTTTGGAAAGAATTATGTTGATTCCTAACTTAAAATTTCATATAAATCAATTTTTTTTGAAAAATTATGTACAAAATGAATTGAGAGTTGTCCACGATGACATCACAGATGGTGGCAAAGTTGCCAACTCAAGGATCCCCATAATAGGGATTTACAGAAACTCTCAAAATTCATAACTCTTGAACCGATTGTCCGATTTTGCTCAAACTTTCACTATCCACTCCTCTTGGTCATCTTTATTCACTAAGAGCACACTGATACCTGGGTTGCATTCTCCTTTAACGGTTCCAAGGGATCGCTTTCTATGAGGATTTATTTCACACGCAGCCACTGGAGGAATAAAATAAAACCCTGACATTTTCATTGTTCCAAAGTTCAATAACAAGTACATTTTGAAAAGACAGACATTGCAAGCAAATAGAAAAACACTGAATTTTATGGGCGCGGGAAAAACCCAGAAAGGGTTAGGCTCGCAGAAAACTTGCTATTAAAAGCTGAGGCATGAGCAAGCGATTTTTTGATATTCAATGACAGAGAAACACAAGGTCATTTTGTTATCGCATTCATATGTATGCCTGTTCTTGATGTCCATGCTAACCAATATACATAAATCAGACGACATTAATGAATTCTATTGACCCTCACACGAGAGGTTCTGGGTTCGAAACTCGTTTGATGCCTACATCCTTGGACAAGGTGATTTTTTTGTCTCTCCCTCCCCCCCCCCCCCCCTCCCCTCGGGTATATAGCTCTCAGGCCAAGAAACGGGTCAAGCGCTGGCAATCGCTTGAGTACTTACTAGAGCATAGGTCCTATAAGCTTTTACCAGGTGATTTAGATTTAGGTAGATAAATATCTTGAAGACCTTGCAAAGACAGAAAATGTCCTTCTTCGTCCAAAACATCGTTTATAAACCGAATCCCCTTTTGACACCATTTTTTCATATATATTCGTATATTACTTATTTTGATGTAATCATTATTCCATATAGGTTGAGAAGATATATTACTATTATAAGTAGACAAAAAAATTACTGAAAGCGAAAAACAGTTCCCTCCAAAAGATGTTATTAGCCAGTTTTCAAAAATAACGGCTACCCATACATGCCACATGCATAATAAAATCGTGTTGTCCAGGCAAGTAAGAAAACATAGGATATACATTAACTATCAATTGACCCTTTAACAATCCTCTTAATCCAAGAAATTTCTAACTATTGAAATTTGCATATGTGTCGATCATTTTAACCCCTCCATTTGAATATTTCTGAGACATTTGATTTCCTCATGCTTTATCAAGTTCTTCTTCCTATATGAAATTATAAAACATGCCGTTTATTTCCCTCAACACATTGTCACTAGGATTAGAAAGAGACATGATGAGATAGTTCAGTTTCGAAATCAGCAAGGATTTGCCTGCTGTGACTCTTCCTAACACTGTTAAATATCGTTTTTAACCATCATGCATTTGGCTCTTTATTTCTGTAATTTTTTCGTTATAGTTATGATATACCATAATCTTGTGGATCTGTACAAAAAACAATACCCAGATATTATTTGAAGTATTCGTCAAAAACCCATGCTAAATTTCGATTTCAAATTATATTTTCCTTTTCTATTTGTATCGCCCTATCCATATTGCTCGTGTCTTATGAATATTGACTTTCAACCCGGACATCGCTGCGTATTCATCTAAATGTTCAATGCAATATTCAGTTCAACCTAAGTACCGTTTAAAGTGAGAAGAGTATCATCTGCATATACTGTATCAGTTTCAAATGTTTGTCAGATATTTCTATGCTGATAATGGAATTGGACTTTCTAAATAAGATTCCAAGTATTTCTGCACACTATAAAAACAAATATGAAACAAAGGATCTCCTTGACGACGTCCTCCCTCTCTCTATTCGAAATCTCGGTGTAAGATGTCCATTTACCACAATAAATGACTGAATATCCTCATAGAAAACGTTAAACAATCTTATAATCATGATAATCGAATGACCAAAATTAAAGTAATGTAAACCTTTATGATAAAATCATGAAAAATTGAATCAAACGCCTTTTCGATATCTGTTGAAAGTAATTAACCGGAAATATCATTTACATCAGTATACAAGAGTAGAGCACAAACGAATTTTTTTCTCCGATAAAACGCCCTGCCATAAAAACCTTTCTGATTTTCATTTATAAGAGGAAGCACCTGTTTTAAGCCTATTTGCAATACAAGTCGAAGATATTTTATATGTTACATTCAATAATGATAAGGGGCCTCCAGTTTCTATGATAGTATTTTTCTTTATTACTTTTTGGAATGAGAGATATCACTCCGAGCTTTTGGATCTGGGACATTTTTTTCTGACATAAAAGTAAAATTCAAATATTCAAAAAGATGTTGATTTCTTTCCGGAAATGGTTGAAAAACTCAACTGTATAACGTCTAAACCACGATATTTATTATTCTTCATATTCAACAGTGATTTGTGCACCTCCTTCATTGTGAGTTCTCCTTCCAAAGATTGAGATAAAGAATTTGTTAACTTGACTATATGTCTGTGTGATCTAAAACCATGTTGAAATCTATATCAGCAACATCATTCGTTTGCTACAATTCAAAATTAAAGCGAAAAATCTCTGACTGAATATTTTCCTGCAAAAAAGTTTTGTTTTCGTTATCGATCAATTCATTTATTTGTTTGTTCACATCATTTCTCATTTCCAGATTCAAAAAAATATTTCGATAATTTTTCGCCAAATTCCATCCATTTAACTCTTGATCTCATCTTTAAACCATCTATCTTTTCTTTTCTTATCGAATGTAACTCAGCTTTCTTCTTTTCCAGTGTATCAATACATTTCTTCCTGTCATTTTCTTTCAACGAAGCTATTTCCAATGCTACAATATCCTTTTCTAAATTATTTTCCAAATCTACTATTCTTTTCTTCTTTCTCACTAAATATGAAATCGTCTCACCTCTTATTTATATGGTCAATAAAGTATCAAAGAGTAATTGCTCGTTAATCATGAATTCACAATGTTCAGCACGATAATTATCATGAGATATACTTGCACTGTCATCACTTTTTACAATAATCATGTAATCATTGTTAAAATGAAATAGATAAAAATTTTCCCAAATTAGTCAGGCTTATGGGCATTAACCTGAGCAGACGTCTTTATGACGTCTCAAATTTTGTTTGAACATAAGGTGACATATATTTTACGTTAAATATTTACCACCTTTTAATGTCTTTTTTAAAGACCAAAACAAGACGTGTTTTTACGTCCATCATTTCCTACTTTATAACAGCTCTTTTCAAGACCATAACATGACATGTTTACGTCAGTCTTACGCCGTGATACGATTGTAATAGTTGATCGTGATTCATATGATGACCAGAAATGACTAAACTTCGTGAAAAAAGGAAGAGGACATTTGAATTTAACATTTTATTCAATGATTGCACTGCTGATTTAATGAACAATGCACTTCATGTCAAACACCATTCAGTTTATGGGCAGGGTATTTCAGAATGCATCAAGAATTGTAATTTCTTTTTCTTTTTTTTTTCAAGTACTACACTACAGTCCATATATATAGTAATGGCGATACAGAGCATCAGTAGTAGGTATAGGATGTAGGATGTTAGGATATAGGGCTAGTATAGGACGATCTATAGGCTCTAACAAAGAGAAAACGTCATAATGTTGGTTACATTCTAAAATATTTTATAAACCAGCTTTGACGTCTTTATGACGTGATTTTTACCAGTCTTTGAGCTTCCTTTGCGTCGTAAAGACGTCATAAATACGTTTTTTTCCAACCAATATGATGTAAAATTGACTTTTTTTTAACGTCCTGTGCTGGTGCAAAGTGTCGTCTTAAAGACGTATATATAACACGTAAATGAGACGTACGACACGACTTTAAAAAAGACGTAAATATGATGTTATTCTCACCAGTCTCTGCTATCAGGGTTATCACTGGAAAGCCTCTCATCAATACACAATACACGTATATGAATCATGGCTGCATGGGTGTCGATTTGTGTTAGCGGTTGGGGGGAGGGGGATGACTGATGCCGAATATCCTCGATCACGGAGCAAAGCGACCGAGCGGGGAAAGGATTTTGAGGTTCAAACGTGAAGGATAGACTGAATAAGAGAGAGGGGGTGTAGGGCCTGTTTTTGCCGCCCATATTTCGGCGTTATTAGTCTAATCTACCGTTCTTCCAATTAACCGCACAAAAATTGTTTTCAAACATCCTCATGACTTGAATGAGAACTTTAGGGACCTTGAACCTTAGAGCATGAACCATCCCCCAACTGCAGCCCCCAACTGGATCTCTTGTTCTTTAAGATGTATCCAGATTTTTACTTACACAGCGCACTCTCTTTTTATTGTAAAATAGAGATCTTCACTATGTCACCCCTTCACAACATATTGCTAAGTTCATTCCAGTTTAGCTTTTTGGAGCTGCAAGAGGAATTATTTCATCAAGTATCAAGTATCTCACTTTTTTATTTTGCGAACGAAGCGAAGCGAGCGAGCCGAAAATTCCACTTTCTTGCCATAAAAGAAATATCATTTGTCCTCAAAGTACACTCAAGTAATGTAAGATGTTTGACTAATTCAGCACCTCGCTGATCCAGTTGTTACTTTCCTAAACCACCCTATGTCAAATATTACAAGCAAGGGAGGCGAGATAGGGGAAAACACACTCTTTTAGTGATGAATTGTTATTTTGTCATCAAAATCCACTATAGGTCTATGAAATATCTACATTAAATTTTCGAATGAGCGCAGCGAGCGAGGAAAAAGTTTACATTCTTTGATAGCCTCAAAGATATCTAAATAGTTTTGATCACCTAATTGCCAAATATGATGTTTTTTGGTGTCTCGCTTGCCATCTAAAACCATTTTGTTTCTATGAGTGAGCGAAGCGAGCTACCGACAAAAACTCTGTTTCTTTCTAGTAAAACGTAGAATTTCCACCATAAGGAATTTGATGAATTTTATTATTTACTATTTCCCTGTATTCAAGAAAAGCTTTACGTCTCGTGTAAAAATATTACAATATTCCGACATGTTTCTATGAGCGAGCGAGTGATAAAGGGCTATCTTTTTTCAATACTAAGAACAGATAGGTTCTAGTGCACTGTTACTCCAGTTTTATGATTTTAATAACGTATATTTTATCAGCATCTTCCTTTCTCATATTTGGTAAGATAGGAATAGCTTCCGGTCACAGGCCATTATCTCATGAAAATTCTTCTGTTATGGGTCTTCTTCCCGTTCGACTCCGTGCAGTTATAAATAAAAGTACAGTAGGCGTATAACATTGGATAGAAAGACAAGATGCAAACAGTTCCGTTTCATAATAAACCCTGATAAAATATTAACTGACATTGGTAAAGATAACGAAAGATATTAAATGCGAGTAGAACAATAATAGCATACTATTTAATAAAAAGACAAGATACAAACGATTTGCTTTCATAAAGACAATATCATAACCTCACTGGTTGGAATACTTAAAATGCGAGCGAGCGAAGTGAGCGAGCGCTGAAAGCCTTTTCTTTTTCCTTTCCTTTTATAAAATTGTTTCTTTGCTCTTCATTCTTTTTGTTTTTGTCCTTTTTTAGGGGATTATAGGAGACTATGAAAATTTTCATGTTTTTCATGGTGAATTATTGGGGGGGGGTGATTGTACAAGCCATCCCCGCAGACCAAACCCACCCCCCCCCCCCCCCTCCCCCCATTCCCCGGGATCGACATCCATGCATGGCTGAAATTTTCTGAAAAGCACAGAACTACACAGAAGAGGGGGTCATCTCTTAGGGGTCTAAATTTAAAAGAAAGTTTGAGCTTATACCAGAAATATGTTGTAATAAAGTTATATAATATAAGTTATACAATATTTTAGCTGTCTTTTAGACCGGTACAAAACAAACGGTCTATACAATGTCACTGCTTGTCCCAAAAATGTAAAAATCGAGTAGGGGTTGTTAATTTAAAAAAAACATTGGACTTGTTTCTAGACTTCAAATTTTCGAATAAATAGACTACTATATCTGACACTGATATTACAGCGTATATCAGTATCAGATGAATTATGAAAGATTGTCCCACGCTATATTCAGATCCAATGACTACCGGTAATGGGAGGTTTTTTTTTTTTAAAGCAAATAATAAAAAGGATGCGGCCGCATAACAGGGAGATGGCGGGAACGAGAAGCCCAGATGGGGTTCCACCAATAGGCGCTTGGCTTACGCCCATTACTGAGCGGATGAATATCGCGGGTGTGCTGAACTTACATTATGTATTCTCAATCTTGTAACAAGCAGCGCATATTAGTGTCAGAAGTACCATCGGACCCTACCCTGCGACGTAATAAAATAAAAAATAAGATGTTCTGTTGTATCTCTGTATCGAACATTACTCTTTGTTCATATCTCGTCAGCGATTCCTCAGAGATTTTGTGCGAGTCTAACCCACTACTCTGGGATTTCCCGCACCATAAAATTTCTATGTCTGTTTGCTTGCAGTGTTTGTCTTTTCAAAATGCACTTGGTCTTGCACTGTTGAACAAGGAAAATAACAAGTTTAAATAATAAGTTTTTATACCTCCTGTGGTTGCGTGTGAAGTGATTATTTAAAGCGATTGTAGTAACATGTACTTCATTTTCTAAGTCGGTTTATAAACCACATACAATGACATAAGCCTGTATGCAGGCGCGGCTTTACGAGGGGCTTTTGGGACTGAACCCCCCCCCCCCCCCCCCGTGTGAGGTTCGTTAGCATTCATCAGTGTCTTCTGATTTGTGTATATTTGTTTGCTCAGACATCAAGAACATACAACATAACGAATGCGATACACACACATACAAAATAATAAATAAAATAAAAAAATAAGATGTTCTGTTGTATCTCTGTATCGAACATTACTCTTTGCTCATATCTCGTCAGCGATTCCTCAGAAATTTTGTGCGAGTCTAACCAACTACTCTGGGATTTCCCGCGCCCATAAAATTTCTATGACTGTTTGCTTGCAGTGTTTGTCTTTTGAACTGTTGAATAGGGAAAATAACAAGTTTAAATAATAAGTTTTTATACCTCCTGTGGTTGCGTGTGAAGTGATTATTTAAAGCGATTGTAGTAACATGTACTTCATTTTCTAATTCGGTTTATTTTCAAGCCGTATTTCCTTATTTGTGTGTGCATGTGAGTGTGTGTGTGTGTTCGGTGTGTGTGTATCGCATTTACAATGTATGCGTGTTCTCGATATTCTTGATGTCCATGCGAACCAAAATACCAAAATACCAAAACCAAAGACTGCAAAAATTTCAAAATGCAGCTGCCCGGCTTGTGACAAAATGCAAACGTTCAACATATACCTCTTCATTATTTATATGTAACACTAAAGAATTGTCTAAATTTTCAAATGAAGACAAAAAAGAAATGAGGTAATAGTAGACATAATTTCATTATGACAATAAATTATATGAAAATATCAGTTTATTAAGAACAATTCAACTTGCCACAGATCGTACTTTAGAAGTTGCTTTAAATTTCTTGTATCAAGAATTTTGGCTCCAACACTTGATCTTGCTGCAATTAAACATTTATCTAGCACAAATGTATGAAACTTAGAGGGGAAGACATGTCCTTATTTTTTCTCATTACTGGGAGGCTGATTCCCCCATTGATATATATCTATATACACATACATTTACACCCACTTCAAAAAGTTGGGGATGCTCCCCCCACTAGCTAGGGCCCCTCTAATGATCTGGCCAAGTCGACTTCATAAAAAGTATGTCCCAAGACATGTATTTTTACAGAAGTCGACTTGGCAAGACAATATATGTCGTCATGCTGACTAATAAAAATTGTTAAGTTGACATAATAAGATAAAGATATATTTACATGTCGACATTATATTAGTGAGGTCTATTAATCCCAAATTTGGGAGGTTTGGGAACAGCCTTTACAAAAGTACAAAACTTTGCATATGTACTTGTTATGATGAGAGCTTCATTTTTTTCCAACAAGGAACAATTGGATCAACCTTCTTCTCCATGTTAAGTTATGCCTATTTATGCAAATTGAATAGAGTGAAGCATTGCCATAGAAAATTCTGAAATTCCAAAGTGTTCGAAATTGCACCAAACTTTCCATGTGTATTTGTTGCGTTAATAGCAACATTTTTTTCCAGCAGGACCTATCGCTTGAAATCAATTCTTCATGCAAATTTATACCAATTCATGCAACCCAATACTTTGGATCCCGACTATGGAGTTAAAAGTTCAAGAAGCTTGAAAATGTTCCAAACTTTTCAAATATATTTGTTGTGACTACAGTTTCATTTTTCCCTACCGAACCCACTAATTTCATCAATTATTTATGCAAAAATATGCATAACAAAAATACGCATAAATCAGCAATGAATGCTATCAGAATAAAAAAATAATGATCAGATCGTTGAAGATATCATGCTTGTTTCATTTAAATTACAGATCTTCAACTGCATATAACAAAAGTTGCTTTGTTTTAGCCGATATTTTTCAGAATACAAGGTCGAACTTGTGCTTTTTGGACAAAATTTATATAAATTTGCATAAATTCATATCTTTAAGATGGGTGCCAATCACCTATTTCGTGCCACCCATCCTACAATTAATTGTTTTGGTACATATGACTCACAGACAGAAAATTGCGCTTTTATAAATTCTGTCCCACAAACTTTGATAACACTACTGATTATGTGGATATTAAGTCGACTTGTCAGGATGAAATATTTCGTAATGTCGTCGGGGTAACTGGCACTTTCACAGTTTCATGGGATCGCTTTCTATGTGGATTTATTTCACACGCAACCACCGGGGGAGTAAAATAAAACCCTGATATGTTCATTGTTCCAAAGTTCAATAACAAGTACATTTTGAAAAGACAGACAATGCAAGCAAACAGAAAAACACGGAATTTTATGGGCGCGGGAAAAACCCAGAATGGGTTAGATTCGCTATTAATAGCTGAGGCATGAGCAAGCGATTTTTTGATATTCAATGACTGAGAAACACAAGATTATTTTTTTATCGCATTCATTACGTATGCCTGCTCTTGATGTCCAAGCTAACCAATATACATAAATCAGAAGACATTAATGCATGCTATTGACCCTCACACGAAAGGTTCTGGGTTCGAAACTCGTTTGATGCCTACATCCTTGGACAAGGAGATTTATCTAAAATGTAACACTTTTAAAATGAGTGTCTAAGTTTACAAATAAACGCAAAACAAATGAAGCAGTAGTAGAAATATTTTTTCAATATTTTTCCCCTCCACAGGGATTTTATTGATTCCCAAATAAACATAAACAACAAATCTGTTAGTGATTTACAAGATACAATTACATACATATAGAAAGCAATGAACTGTTAAGCAAATGCGCCTGACACTCATTCGGTAAAGATTTTTCAGTCGAAACCATTTCTTTGAAAATTCAAAAATGAAATATATTTCTCATTGTAATAAAAGTTTTATATTGATGCTTTGATAATGCTGAAATCAGGAATTATCTTATTTATTTTGCAATGGTATATTTCTCTCTCTCTCTCTCATCATAATCATGATACAGTTAAGTGAAAAGTTATTTTTTCCTATAAATGCAAATATTTTATTTTCAGTTGAAAATTTTAAATTTTCACCGGTTTCGGTCGAGATTCAATCCTCTAACCTGTCCCAAATATTATTAACAAGCCTACACTCACAATATAAATGTATAACTTTTTCGGTTTGATCCTTACAAAAGGTAAATTCTTTCATCGGAATCACTTTCAATTTAAAGAGCAACTCGTTTGTAAAAAAAAATATACGCTGCACAACCTTATATTGAAACCAACGCAATGCAACATCAATGGTACACTGGAATCCCAATGAACAGTACGATTCCCACCTCTTGTCGTTGAGGTCGAATATGCATTTCCATTTAAGAAAACTTTTACATTCTGTTTTTCTACGATTCAATATAACTTGATAAATATGCGAGTATTCCATTGTTCGTTTAGTAACGAAAGAAATTGCATCTGGAATTATAGGTTGAGGAATTTTATTGAACCTGGATTCCTTGAACGCTTCCTTTCATAGCAACACACATTACATGATAAAAAAAAATTGTATGAAGACCATAAATATCTTGAAGACCTTGCAAAGATAGAAAATGTCCTTCTTCGTCCAAAATATCGTTTATAAACCGAATCCCCTTTTGACACCATTTTTTCATATATATTCGTATATTACTTATTTTGATGTAATCATTATTCCATATAGGTTGAGAAGATATATTACTATTATAAGTAGACAAAAAAATTACTGAAAGCGAAAAACAGTTCCCTCCAAAAGATGTTATTAGCCAGTTTTCAAAAATAACGGCTACCCATACATGCCATATTCATAATAAAATCGTGTTGTCCAGGCAAGTAAGAAAACATAGGATATACATTAACTATCAATTGACCCTTTAACAGTCCTCTTAATCCAAGAGATTTCTAGCTATTGAAATTTGCATATGTGTCGATCATTTTAACCCCTCCATTTGAATATTTCTGAGACATTTGATTTCTTCATGCTTTATCAAGTTCTTCTTCCTATATGAAATTATAAAACATGCCGTTTATTTCCCTCAACACATTGTCACTAGGATTAGAAAGAGACATGATGAGATAGTTCAGTTTCGAAATCAGCAAGGATTTGCCTGCTGTGACTCTTCCTAACACTGTTAAATATCGTTTTTAACCATCATGCATTTGGCTCTTTATTTCTGTAATTTTTTCGTTATAGTTATGATATACCATAATCTTGTGGATCTGTACAAAAAACAATACCCAGATATTATTTGAAGTATTCGTCAAAAACCCATGCTAAATTTCGATTTCAAATTATATTTTCCTTTTCTATTTGTATCGCCCTATCCATATTGCTCGTGTCTTATGAATATTGACTTTTAACCCGGACATCGCTGCGTATTCATCTAAATGTTCAATGCAATATTCAGTTCAACCTAAGTACCGTTTAAAGTGAGAAGAGTATCATCTGCATATACTGTATCAGTTTCAAATGTTTGTCAGATATTTCTATGCTGATAATGGAATTGGACTTTCTAAATAAGATTCCAAGTATTTCTGCACACTATAAAAACAAATATGAAACAAAGGATCTCCTTGACGACGTCCTCCCTCTCTCTATTCGAAATCTCGGTGTAAGATGTCCATTTACCACAATAAATGACTGAATATCCTCATAGAAAACGTTAAACAATCTTATAATCATGATAATCGAATGACCAAAATTAAAGTAATGTAAACCTTTATGATAAAATCATGAAAAATTGAATCAAACGCCTTTTCGATATCTGTTGAAAGTAATTAACCGGAAATATCATTTACATCAGTATACAAGAGTAGATCACAAACGAATTTTTTCTCCGATAAAACGCCCTGCCATAAAAACCTTTCTGATTTTCATTTATAAGAGGAAGCACCTGTTTTAAGCCTATTTGCAATACAAGTCGAAGATATTTTATATGTTACATTCAATAATGATAAGGGGCCTCCAGTTTCTATGATAGTATTTTTCTTTATTACTTTTTGGAATGAGAGATATCACTCCGAGCTTTTGGATCTGGGACATTTTTTCCTGACATAAAGGTAAAATTCAGATATCTGAGCAAAAAGATGTTGATTTCTTTCCAGAAATGTTTGAAAAACTCAACTGAATAACGTCTAAACCACGATATTTATTATTCTTCCTATTCAACAGTGATTTGTGCACCTCTTTCATTGTGATTTCTCCTTCCAAAGATTGAGATAAAGAATTTGTTAACTTGACTATATGTCTGAGTGATCTAAAACCATGTTGAAATCTATATCAGCAACATCATTCGTTTGCTACAATTCAGAATTAAAACGTAAAATCTCTGACTGAATATTTTCCTGCAAAAAAAGTTTTGTTTTCGTTATCGATCAATTCATTTATTTGTTTGTTCACATCATTTCTCATTTCCAGATTTAAAAAATATTTCGATAGTTTTTCGCCAAATTCCATCCATTTAACTTTTGATCTCATCTTTAAACCATCTATCTTTTCTTTTCTTTTCTTTTCTTATCGAATGTAACACCGCTTTCTTCTTTTCCAGTGTATCAAAACATTTCTTCCTGTCATTTTCTTTCAACCAAGCTATTTCCAACGCTACAATATCCTTTTCTAAATTATTTTCCAAATCTATTATTCTTTTCTTCTTTCTCACTGAATATGAAATCGTCTCACCTCTTATTTATATGGTCAATAAAGTATCAAAGAGAAACTGGTCTTTAATCATGAATTCACAATGTTCAGCACGATAATTATCATGAGATATACTTGCACTGTCATCACTTTTTACAATAATCATGTAATCATTGTTAAAATGAAATAGATACAATTTTCCCAAATTAGTCAGACAAATTGGCATTACCCTGATAGCAGACGTCTTTAAGACGTCTCAAATTTTGTTTGAACATAAGGTGACATTATATTTTACGTCAAATATTTACCACTTTTTAATGTCTTTTTTAAAGACCAGAACAAGACGTGTTTTTACGTCCATCATTTCCTACTTTATAACAGCTCTTTTCAAGACCATAACATGACATATTTACGTCAGTTTTACGCCGTGATACGATTGTAATAGTTGATCGTGATTCATATGATGACCAGAAATGACTAAACTTCGTGAAAAAAGGAAGAGGACATTTGAATTTAACATTTTATTCAATGATTGCACCGCTGATTTAATGGACAATGTACTTCCATGTCAAACACCATTCAGTTAATGTCATGGGCAGGGTATTTCAGAATGCATCAAGAAATTGTAATTTCTAACTGTTTTTTTTCAAGTACTACACTACAGTCCATATATAGTAATGGCGATACAAAGCATCAGTAGTAGGTATAGGATGTAGGATGTTAGGATATAGGGCTAGTATAGGACGATCTGTAGGCTATAACAAAGAGAAAACGTCATAATGTTGGTTACATTCTAAAATGTTTTATAAACCAGCTTTGACGTCTTTATGACGTGATTTTTACCAGTCTGTGAGCTTCCTTGCGTCGTAAAGACGTCATAAATACGTTTTTTCCAACCAATATGATGTAAAATCGACCTTTTTTTTAACGTCCTGTGCTGGTGCAAAGTGTCGTCTTAAAGACGTATATATAACACGTAAATGAGACGTACGACACGACTTTAAAAAAGACGTAAATATGATGTTATTCTCACCAGTCTCTGCTATCAGGGTTATCACTGGAAAGCCTCTCATCAATACACAATACACGTATATGAATCATGGCTGCATGGGTGTCGATTTGTGTTCGCGGTTGGGGGGAGGGGGATGACTGATGCCGAATATCCTCGACCACGGAGCAAAGCGACCGAGTGGGGAAAGGATGTGGAGGTTCAAACGTGAAGGATAGACTGAATAAGAGAGAGAGAGGGGGGGGGGGGTGTAGGACCTGTTTTTGCCGCCAATATCTCTGCGTTATTAGTCTAATCTACCGTTCTTCCAATTAACCGTACAAAAATTGTTTTCAAACATCCTCATGACTTGAATGAGAACTTTAGGGACCTTGAACCTTAGAGTATGAACCATCCCCCAACTGCAGCCCCCAACTGGATCTCTTGTTCTTTAAGATGTATCCAGATTTTTACTTACACAGCGCACTCTCTTTTTATTGTAAAATAGAGATCTTCACTATGACACCTCTTCACAACATAATTATTGCTAAGTTCATTCCACTTTAGCTTTTTGGAGCTGCAAGAGGAATTATTTCATCAAGTATCAAGTATCCCACATTTTTATTTTGCTATAAAAGAAATATCATTTGTCCTCAAAGTACACTCAAGTAATATAAGATGTTTGACTAATTCAGCACCTCGCTGATCCAGTTGTTACTTTCCTAAACCACCTTTTGTCAAATAATTATTACAAGCGAGGGAGGCGAGATAGGGGAAAACACACTCTTTTAGTGATTAAGTGTTATTTTGTCATGAAAATCCACTATAGGTCTATGAAATATCTCCATTAAATTTTCGAATGAGCGCAGCGAGCGAGGAAAAAAATTACATTCTTTGATAGCCTCAAAGATATCTAAATAGTTTTGGTCACCTAATTGCCAAATATGATGCTTTTTGGTGTCTCGCTTGCCATCTAAAACCATTTTGTTTCTATGAGTGAGCGAAGCGAGCTACCGACAAAAACTCTGTTTCTTTCTAGTAAAACGTAGAATTTCCACCATAAATAATTTGATGAATTTTATTATTTACTATTTCCCTGTATTCAAGAAAAGCTTTACGTCTCGTGTAAAAATATTACAATATTCTGACATGTTTCTATGAGCGCGCGGAGCGAGCGAGCGAGCGAGAAAGGGCTATCTTATTTCAATACTGAAAACAGGGGCCCGTTGCATAAAACTTTTGCCGGAGTTTTTTTATGGCAAAATTTGAGGAAACTACGGCAAAAAAAAATTGCCATAGTTTCCATTACATAAAAATTTGCCAGTCTTTTTTTTTTGCCAGAAAAAAAAGTCTGGCAAAAGTTTTATGCAACGGGCCCCAGATAGGTTCTAGTGCACTGTTACTCCAGTTTTATGATTTTAATAACGTATATTTTATCAGTATCTTCCTTTCTCATATTTGGTAAGATAGGAATGGCTTCCGGTCACAGGCCATTATCTCATGAAAATTCTTCTGTTATGGGTCTTCTTCCCGTTCGACTCCGTGCAGCTATAAATAACAGTACAGTAGGCGTATAACATTAGATAGAAAGACAAGATGCAAACAGTTCCATTTCATAATAAACCCTGATAAAATATTAACTGACATTGGTAAAGATAATGAAAGATATTAAATGCGAGTAGAACAATAATAGCATACTATTTAATAAAAAAGACAAGATGCAAACGATTTGCTTTCATAAAGACAGTATCATAACCTCACTGGTTGGAATACTTAAAATGCGAGCGAGCGAAGTTAGCGAGCGCTGAAAGCCTTTTCTTTTTCCTTTCCTTTTATAAAATTGTTTCTTTGCTCTTCATTCTTTTTGTTTTTGTCCTTTTTTCGGGGATTATAGGAGTCTACGAAAATTTTCATGTTTTTCATGGTGAATTATTGGGGGGGGATGATTGTACAGGCCATCCCCCCAGACCAAACCCACCCCCCCCCCCCCCATTCCCCGGGATCGACATCCATGCATGGCTGAAATTTTCTGAAAAGCACAGAACTACACAGAATAGGGTGTCATCTCTTAGGGGTCTAAATTTGAAAGAAAGTTTGAGCTTATTTTACCAGAAATATGTTGTAATAAAGTTACTATCAATTATCAGGTGTAAAATTACACCAACAGGTGAAAAAGTAAACTGTTGTAAGAATTCTTTTAACAAATAAACAGTGGCTTTTATCAAGTGTAAACGATAATATTTTAGCTGTCTTTTAGACCGGTACAAAACAAACGGTCTATACAATGTCACTGCTTGTCCCAAAAATGTAAACATCGAGTAGGGGTTGTTAATTTTGAAAAAAAAACCCATTGGACTTGGTTTCTAGACTTCCAATTTTCGAATAAATAGACTACTATATCTGGCACTGATATTACAGCGTATATCAGTGTCAGATGAATTATGAAAGATTGTCCCACGCTAAATTCAGATCCAATGATTACCGGTAATGGGAGGGTTTTTTTTTTTTTTTTTTTGATAAGCAAATAATAAAAAGGATGCGGACGCATAACAGGGAGATGGCGGGAACGAGAAGCCCAGATGGGGTTCCACCAATAGGCGCTTGGCTTACGCCCATTACTGAGCGGATGAATATCGCGGGTGTGCTGAACTTACATTATATATTCTCAATCTTGTAACAAGCAGCGCATATTAGTGTCAGAAGTACCATCGGACCGTACCCTGCGACGTCGGACGTGCAATTTCTGAGGTAAGTACACAAAAAATGTTTATAGACTATTCATTCAAATCTTAGCAAAAGGTTGTATGTACATACAAGTATAAATCGTTGCCATAAGCAGTTTCTCTTTTGGTTTTAATAGATCAGGCAATTTTTGATATGGATTATAAAATATTGATACATATGCCACAGAAAATGAGGTCAAATTCGACCATATTTCTTAAGAGGGAGACGGAGACGGAATTAGTAAATCTGTCATTGTTGCCTTTTTTGCCAAACTGTTCGGTAAGACAATCCACGCCGAACATGCCAAAGAAAATGTATTAATTTATTTGACAGTCATTTTGAAAATAATCTTTTTGATAATGAATATTATGAAACAAGTTTGTTCACATATTCATGCTGCATTAAAGGTATAGATGAACGAAGGAAGAAAATTCGTTATAGAATTGCAAGGTTACTACACAGGAAGGTAGAATTTACCATAGAATAAAATGCGACAATGTACAGCTCACCCAGAAAGTCAGAAACAAAATCTCAAAAGGCTTTTGATCATTTCCGTGATCTTCGCAACATATCGCATGTAGCAAACAAAACCACCGCCCTCTTTATAATCGGTATACTGGGTTCCAGTAAAAGGAGGGTTATTCCGTCTTCTTATTCTGTTTTGCGAGAGTTTTAAACTAAAATAGCTTTATGATTATTTAATGTTCAATTTTCTGTTGATCCCTTAATGCTGTTCTTTGTGTTAATAAACCTAATGAATGAAAGAATGAATAAATGACTGATTGACTGAAAGAGTTCGTTTTATTTTCCCTCTTCCATTTGCAGGATTATAGTTTGATATGTCAAACGCCCCTGCTGCCATAGGGCATTGGACACACACTCTATGCCGTGCTCTCCCAGTTCATAAAACTTATTTGAAAAAAAAAACATATCTCAGAATTTTATCCCACTAAGATTGTTTGATTGGGAAAATATTGCACTTTACAATCAGAGCGTACCTATAGATGTTGATTAAATTTTAGTTTATTGATGGAAAAAAATAAGTTGCCGCCCCCCCCCCCCCCCGGCAGGGGTGTTTAACAAGTTAAACTATGTCGCGGAGGCATTATTGGCATAAATCCACCGAGATGGGGTATGCCATTAGCAGTCTTCGCTCAGTTGTTGACTATGAGGTAAAAAGAGAAAGATTATACAGCCATGATTATAATCATCGTTGTTATATATTATTGTCACTATTAATTTTATTATTATCATTATTATCATTGTTATTATTATTATTATTATTATCATTATCATTATTATTATTATTATTATCATTATTATTATCATTATTATTATTATTATTATTATTATTATTATTATTATCATTATTATTAATACTACTACTACTACTACTACTACTAATTATCATAACTATTATTAATATCATTATAATCATTACCATTATAGTTGATTTTGGTGCTGTTATGCTGTTGTTATTGTCATTATTACCACTGTCACTATTAGTGTTGTTTTCATGTTTTTATTGTTTTGTTGCTTTTGCTGCTGCTTTTATGACAGAGGCACACAGTCACATCTCTGTGTAACTGATCCATTTGCTTGCATAATTTTTTATATTATGTTATTATACTTTTATAATTATCGGTATTCATTATATTTTGTTTAGGCCTATTATATTCATTACAATGAAGCCATCAGCATGCATCACTTTGTATATTATATTCACGTTTATAGCCTACATGAAATGGCTGATGTTCATTAAACCCTTCAAAATCTCAACATGCTCAATGTAACGTTAGTACTTTACTCCTAAAGGAAATAATTAATTTCATTGCTGATACAGTCAGTGTAACAGATATATTTAATGAGTTTTTACAATCGGGTATTTTTCCTGACTTGTAAAAAAATAACAATTTTGAAAAAAGATGACCAACATGAAATTCGCAGTTACCGTCCTATTTCCATTCTTCCCAGTATGTTGTTTATAATAGATTGTTTTTAAACCCTTCATAGAATAGGGCCTACTAAATCCAAATCAATATGTTTTTAGAAAACAATTGTTCTACGGATTCTAGCTCTAGTCCAACATATGATAAAATTCCAGACGCTACTGGGGAAAAGAAAAATAATTGGAATATCTTAGACCTTACTAACGCGTTCGACAAGATCATTCATGAAATATCATTTCCTGAACTTTTTCTTATGGTGTTTGGGGCTTAGCGTCAGGCCCCTGGGATTTTTGTTTTTCACAGGGATGCTGAGCCCCTGAGCCACCTGTTAGGTCGCCACACGATAAGTTGCATTTTAGATGTATACCCACTGAATATTTCCAGCCTTTAAGAAAAAAATCCTTTTTCCAGTCTACTTGTGCGGTACTGAGAACCAAAGGCCGGTTTCAGCTCACACACACACCCCACACACACGGGCGCGCACCCTCACAGAGGAGATTTTGAAGGCAATGTCACAGTAGTTATATCGAACGGGTGGATTCGATGCCGCCGTGAGGGGAGCGCACGGGCAATTTTTACAGCCGAACGGACCCCGGACGGCATGCGTCCGTTGTACATATCGCTCGAGAGTTGGGAACCTTAACCTGAGGGCAGGCGCGGTTCTAGAGTAAACAAATTTGTATTGATTTATTGGGGGGGGGGGGGCTTTTGGGGGCTCGGAGGATATATGCCACGGAGCGATGCCACTGAGCGTTAGGGGGATAATCAACCCCCCCCCCCCCCTGGTAGGGACTTTTTGAAAATACACACATATCAAATATGTATTTCTAACACCGGCATTAATCCGTTTTGAGGAGTGGGGGATGATCAAAATATTTTGCCGAAATTTCTTGTTCGTACAGGAGTACACACACCTCCTCACCCGCCCTCACACACCTTACCACATCTATAACTTTTTTTTAATTTGCGAGCGAGCGAAGCGAGCAAGACAAAAATAACCACTTCTTGCAATAAAAGACGTCTTGTTTTGTCATCAAAATACACTCTAGAGTGACATATTTAAATGGTTAATGGCCACCTCGCTAGATATACCTCGCTGGCAAATTTTTTGCTGTCCAAAACTACCCTGTTCCTAAAGAACGAAAGAAGCAAGCAATTAAAACACAATTCCTGAGTCGATCAAAGATGATTTATGTGCCACAGGCACAAAATTAAAATGCACCACAGGCCTATCTAAAATATATTCTGTAACCTCCCTTGCCTGCTCAATTTTTAAGAAAAAATATATACATAATATAATATATCTCCCTGCAGAATTTGAGGATAGACACGTATCTGGAAAAATGTTATGATATTCGTGCATCTGCCGGTAGAATAAGAATAATGTTTGCTGATCGAAAATATCTTGCTTCTTGATTTTATGAGAGAGCAAAAATTGAACTCCCATGGTTAATTCCTTCTTGTGATTTTAGTAACGTGCAATTTATCGGCACCTTCCATTCTTCAGAGGTTATGATATGAATAGGCTAATAATGGTCACAGGACGTTATGTCCTGTAAATTTATTTAAACTATTATAGGTCAACTTGCCGCTTGAATTCTTGCAGTTATATAACTGACATTTCATGATAGAAGATTGGCATAACCATTGGATAGAGAGACAAGATAAGTCCTCTTTTTTCCTTTCTTTCCCCCCTCTTTTACAATATCATTTATTCTGTAAAAAGCTGGGGTGTATTATACACGCCATCTCCCCTCTCGAAAAAGTGTGTGTGTGGAGGGGGGGGGGTATTTTTTTATCTTTTTTCCCCTCCCTATTTCCTTTCTTATCTCCCTGTCTTTCCCTCTTAATTTTCCATTCCTAGATCTCCCCTGCCATTTGTATTTTTCCTCCTCCATTCTCTTCTTACTTCTTCTCCGTCTCTGTCTCTCTCCCTTTATGAAAATGGGAGAATAATAATTGCGTGGCTCCCTCAATGTTCCCTAAAGCTGTCATCAATTTTGAATCAAGGGTTGAAAAAATGCCTCCGCCGGGAATCGAACCCGGGTCACTGGCTTAGAACGCTAATGCCTTCCCACTAGACCACAGAGGCGGGCCACCAGGTAGGCGTGACCGAATCCAATTGACCGACAGATAGAGTCTTTATTTTGGTGCAGATGAGTTAATGAACAATGAGAAGCCCCGTGCCGCAGTTGGATCTCAGCTAGAAGCCTGGATACATGCATAAGTCAGAATAAGGGGACAATACAGTGTTTCACTGTTTATTATTTACAAGGCAGTTGCCGACATGGCTGCCATGAATATGTTTCCTTTTTACTCCTTACAGGATGATGAATTGATTTTCTCTTCATTTGATTTTTCTGACATCGATGTCGTTAACTCCAATAATGATAACCTTCGTGAAGCAGATTTTGCTTCCAAACTCACGGCAAATACTCCTGAATTTAAATTGATGACAATGATACTGCCTCTAAGTTCCAAACATCTGAATATATTACTGATTCCCAGTTTAATACGATTTCGCCTCATTTCGAAAAAAAACTTTTCATTACTACATTTCAACATAAGAAGCTTAAACAGAAACTTTGAATATTTCAAATATATTGTCAGCACTCTGAAATTTCAGTGCTCAGTAATGGGATTGTCTGAGACATGGTTACGAGACGAGTCCGTTTCTTCTTATTCTCTTGATGGTTTTACCCTTGAAACAAATTCTAGAGCTGAAAAACTTCTCGGTGGTGTAGCTCTATATATTTCGTCAAAACTAAGGTATAGATTATTACATGAATTGTGTTTTATGTCACAAGCTGTTGAAACTATTCTCATTTAAATACATGTACCCAACAGTAGAAATATAATTGTTGGAGTCGTATATCGACCTCCACATTCTAATCATGTAGATTTTATTGCAGCTATACAGTCAATAGTTACATCAAATCATCTTAACTCCAAACATTGCTTCCTAATGGGCGATTTTAATATTAATCTTTTGCGCTCAGAACTGGATGTCTTCTGTCAGGAATTTCTTGATATTATGTTGTCACAGTCATTTATACCTCTGATCAATAAGCCAACCAGAATAACAAATTCGTCTGTCTCACTTATTGACAACATTTTTTCCAATTCTCCGGAGTTCGCTAATTCTGGCATCATCATCTCAGACTTAAGTGACCATTTTCCAATTTATACGTTCCTACCTATAATTGCAACTTCCAAACCAAAGAATAATTCTATTAGTACTTATCGTAAAATGAATAAGTCAAACATGGACAAACTAAAACATAGTTTAGGAACAGTTGATTGGCAAGGTGTCCTTAATAATAATGATGCCAACGTGGCTTTTGATTTATTCCTTGATCACTTCACCAAGTGCTTTGATAGAGATATTCCTTTGAAAAATTCTAATCGAAAGTCTGATTATAAAAAGATCCCGCGCTACCCTTGGATTTCCCAATCACTTTTACGCTCAATAAATAGGAAAAATCGCTTATTTTACAGATATAAATCTAAACCTACAGAGACACGTGAAAGAAAATACAAGTGTTACAAGAATACTTTGACTTCTGTCTTGCGTAATGCCAAAAAGGAGTATTTTTTCAAACAATTTGAACAACACAAAAATGACAGCAAACATACATGGAAATTGATTAATAATGCACTCAACCGGAAAAACTCTAAAACTCATATTTCTGAAATCAAGGTCAATGATATTTGTTTGCAAAACCCAGATGAAATTGCCGAAAGCATCAATGATTTTTTTGTTAATATCGGACCCAACCTTGCCCAAGACATACCCCCATCAAATCGACCCTTTTACTCAAGTCTAGACCAACCTAATACACAATCTTTATTTCTAACACCTATACTGCCAGAAGAAATTATTGATATTACTAACAACTTAAAGGATAAAAAAGCTGCTGGATAATTATGATAGCATTACTAATTCTCTCTTGAAACATATTATGAGTGAAATTATTGTCCCACTTACACATATATTCAATCTATCATTATTTACTGGAACAGTCCCTCTTAAAATGAAAATAGCAAAAGTAATTCCAATTTTTAAAAAAGGTGACCCACTCGATCGAGGAAATTACAGACCGATTTTCTTGTTAACTTCATTTTCGAAAATCTTAGAAAAACTTGTTTATTCTCGTCTGATTATTTTTTTATCTAGTTGTAAAATACTATCAGATAATCAATTTGGTTTTCTCAAAAAACATGCTACAGACCATGCTATGATAATTCTTATTAATCAAATAATTCGTGCCATTGATAACCATTCGCATACAATAGGTTTGTTCCTGGACTTCTCCAAGGCCTTCGACACTATAGATCACGAAATTTTGTTGTATAAACTTTCATACTATGGAATTAGAGGGAGGGCCTTTGAGTGGTTCAGGAGCTACCTGACCGAAAGAAAGCAATTTACATATATAAACACACAACATCTTCAACTAAAACCATTAGATGCGGTGTTCCGCAGGGTTCCCTTTTGGGTCCGCTCCTTTTTTATTTTATACCTCAATGATTTCAAAAAATCTTCTAATATCTTATCATTCATATTATTCGCTGATGATTCTAATATTTTCCTCTCCGAACGTGATCCACAAATTCTCCTAAATAAAATCAATTCCGAATTAGCTTATGAACAAGACTGGATAAGAGCAAACAAATTATCCTTAAATATTAACAAAACACATTACATGATATTCAGTAATTCTATTGACTCTCTCCCAGGCCCTGTACATATTAATGGAAAAGATCTTCAACGGGTTCAATGTACTAAGTTTCTTGGGATCTTTATTGATGATAAACTCTCCTGGAAATTTCATATTGACTACTTGTGCAGATTAGTATCAAGAAATATTGGCGTTATTAACAAACTAAAGCATATGTTTCCCTTTCATATTTTATTATCGCTTTATACGACACTTATTTATCCCTATTTAACATATGGAATCTTAGCGTGGGACAACTCCTCCAAGATTTTTAGTAATAGAATACTTATTTTACAAAAACGAATCCTGAGAATAATACATAATGTTCACTTTCGTTCTCAAACCGACATCTTATTTTTCAATAATAAAATATTAAAAATAGAAGATCTATATAATTGGCACTTAGGAATTTTCATGTTTCAGCTATCACAAAATGCGCTGCCCTCCCCTCTTATTGCTATTTTCACAAGGAATTGTGAAATTCACTCATATCCCACACGACAATCAAATCGGTATCATTCTCCGTTCTTACGGACATCCCTTGCCCAAAAACTGTAATCTTCACTGGACCTAAGTACTGGAATTAAATTCACCCATCTCTCAAATTGATTCCCAGGCTCTCCCCCTTCAAAAAACAATTAAAACAATTAATTTTACAGTCGTACATCTAATTCTTTTTTTCTCTCCCTTTATTTAGCTTGAAATGTCTGACACGTGGAACCCTCTATTCACATCTATGTCTTTTTTCTTCTCCTTTCTTCCTTTTATGTTCCTTCTCTCTTCCTTTCTTTCACATTTATCTTTCTCTTCTTCTTATAGCCTTCTTTTTCTCTAATTTTATGGAGTTTTTTTTTTCATTTTTTCTACAAGGCAATGTATAATCCTCCATAATTTGGTATATACAAATTTATTTTGACTTTATAACTTGCTAATTGTATTTGATCACCGAGGAACTAATGTTTTACAAGCTTTGCTTTTTTTTAGTTCCTCATTTCTCATGTTTTCTATTTCCTGTATAATCATGCTATAGGTTTTGTATATGTATCTATGTATCTATTGCCAACTTGCTTCAATTTTTGTATATCATTTTTTTCTTATATTGTAATTTATGTTTGTTTCTTTGATATGTATTTACGTTACATGAGAAATAAACACGCCTGAACTGAAGTTGTTTGCATTTGTCAAATTTCTTTATATATATATATATATATATATATATATATATATATATATATATATATGTATATATATAATATATGTACATATGTATATATATATATGTATATGTATATATACATATACTTTTTCCCTCTTTTTCATCTAAATCGAAAAAAAAAAATCATGTCCTGAACGATGAATAGGATGAAATCTTCATGAATCCTTGAGAGAAAAAAAAAACACTGATGAGCCGAAACAGAGTTCCACCAATCTGCGCCCTAAGCCCATTCTTGCATGGATGAATATGCTGAACTTACTTGTATGCTATTCTCTATCTTGTGCAGATTGAAGAGACCTACTGAAACCTCGTACTTAGATGGCGTCAGTACTGGGAACCGAATCGTAGACTAAAAAGCCGATAACCACCAACAACAATAACATCAAGATACAGTGCCAGTGTCATCGAACCCTTTATATCACAATGGTTAAGCTAAGTATTCAAAAACAAACCATGAGCAACAAGAAAAAATATACACATATACAGAATTCTGTTCAGGACATGTATAAGGTTATGTCTAATCTAAGTCCTCGACGAAGTCAGTTTGTTCTTTTCCATTTACAAGTCAAATACAGAAATTTAGATCCACCAACTCCGGCGGATCTAAAGTTTAAATTTAACTACATATTTTCATATGGTGGCGGCATTGGTACAGCCATCCTAGACAGAGGCGGAGGAACGTCGCGCTCGGACAATGGGAGTGCAGAGGCACCTTTTGTTCGCGAAGCAGGAGAGGCCCCTGCACTTTCATTGTCCGAGCCCGACGCACTGCCACCTTTGATCATAGTTTCCACCTGTTTTAGAAATATCCATGCGGAAAAAGGGGTGTTGGATATATTTCGTCGGCATTATAAAAGATATATTAAGAAATCGGATGTAATAGATATCAATTTTTTTACCCATTACTCGTGTTGTATCAGTTGTACAAAAGAAATCGAAAAATTCGTGAAAGAAATGAAAGATTCCTCCAGGGAGGTAAAATTTTCCTTAGAGTACGCGAAAGAGTACCGCCCGATCAAAAAAATGTCAGAAGTAGAAATCGAAAAAGCATTTGCCACATTCAATGCTCTTGCTTATTTACCACAAATCAAAATATGCCGAAACACTGAGTTCCTCAAAAATTGTAATTTCTTTTTCTATGAAAAAAATGGCCCCCTGATTAATTATGCAGAGACGTTCTCTCAAATTATTTGTCCAACCGTGGTCCAGGGAAACATCCCTGTAGACTGGAAAATCTATGTACCGGGAAATAGAGGGCTACATTTTTTCCCTATTTTAATTAATCTCCCGTCCGCTCTAACAGATCGCCATGAAGGTGCTGAAACCAAAGTCCAGGTAGATGGCAGACATAATGAAGCACTGTACTTTCATGGGACAAATTTTAAGGAAACACCATTTATCATACTGCCCTTATATGAAGGTGCTTTCAAGTTGATAATAAATTCATTTTCTACTATGACCAAAGTTAGAAAAGGAACCCAAAAAATAATCATTAACAACAAACGAATAGCATTAAAGGATAAAATTCCCCATGATGGGTATGTCCTGCATGAAAAGCGCAATGACATAAGATCTGGTTTTGAAGAGAACTTTATTGAATACATAACCAACTGACACTACAACACAAGTTTTGAACAGAGTTCTGTTCTGAAACACTAGCAACGATACTCCATTGCTAAAAGAAAGAACAAATTTTCTATTCATTGTCTATTAATAATGAATAGATGATATTTAAAAAAAAAAAAAAAAAAAACGTTTTAACGTTTCAAAGCGTTTGGCCCCTGTGGTTGGAGGGGACTGCATGCCTGGTTATGGTAAATGCAGGTGTACACCTAGCACCTGCTTTACTGTTTACTAGAGCACTTGTGAGTCATGAGCTGGCTGGACATGATCCTTAAACTGCCAGAGAACAGTGCAGTTACACCTGGTACTGTTTCCTCTTCAGGCTTTTAGAGCTAGTTGCTTTCTGTCATGAAATTTTGCTTTCTTCCCTTGAAACATTCACTTCAACCCCCACTTAATAATGCTTTACAATGATTTGTTTTCGAATACACGAGTGATACTGAACATCTGGCTAAATTATACATATAAGTTGCGCACATTCATCTGCTCAGTAATGGGCTTAATTAAGCCCATTACTGACTAGATGACTATTATTATGTGCGCAACTTATATGTATTTCTCAATCTTGTACTTGCAGATCTGTCAGAAGTGCCATTGACAGCTTGAGCAACCCTCGTTGTGTAGGGTTAACGCTTAGCAGTGTTGAGTGGCTACTCCAGACCTCTACGCGAACTCACGTGTGGTTGCGTTAAATACAATCATAACCATACGAAGAAACTTCTGCTTTACAAAATTATTTTATCTTGAATGATTATTGCCTCTTTATTTAAAAAAAACCGCCCCATCAGAAAAGTTTCCGTCAATTGACTAAATATGCACCATTCCATCTCATTTGCTGACTTTACTACTCAAATATGGAGCTCACCAGTGGCAGTGAATGCAGAGGTAAATTAAAGTGTTGCTGGCAGAGGTTGATTAAAGGGCGTTGGCATTTCTCCATGTGTGGGGCGACCTTGCGCGGATGGGATCGGAGTAGCCTCTCAAACTGGGGAGGTAGAAGATGGAGCGTGCTCATTGCACACCGAGGGTTGCTCAAGCTGACTGGATCCCAGGATGTCAGACGCACGATTTCAGAGCTAAGTAGAAATTTCTTTTTAAAAATGTTGATAGATTATTCAATGAGAAGTTTGCAGCATGCTATATGTAATGTAAATCGTGGCTGTTAGTAGTTTTTTTTTCTGTCTTTTTTATGTTTGTTTGGTTAACACTTCGTTTTTGTTTTTGTTTTTGTCTGCCCACCTCAAGTCGGCAGACCTCAAGTCGAAAACGGAACTTAAACAATTTTTCGGGCAAATACAGTATAGGCCGTGATGTATAGCTGCTTGTTCAGGTATTGAGCGGCCCAGAGTAAAGTTAGGGACTGTTTAGCTTAGGTGACTTGAAGTCATCATTGGCTAGCATTTGGTAACCCAGGGTATTTGAGTATTTATTTTTTTGTAAGGACGGATGGAAGGGACGGGAAATAGATGGATATGATCCATCTTTTGTCAAAATTCACCTAGGGTTTCATTTGAGGTCAGTAAGCTAACTTAAAGTACCACTGGCAAACCATGAGTTGACATCAAGTTGTCAGATTTTTAAGATTTAGTTTAAAGTTCCCCCATTTCTTTTCTTTTTTTAGAGGGATACATCTTGGGTCAGATTGACCTAGAGTTATGGTTTAGGATACTGTATTTGCTCGTAAAATTGTTAAAGTTCCGTTATCAACTTGAGGTCTGCCGACTTGAAGTGGCCAGACCTAAAGTTGACTTTCATAGGTTTTTCCATTGCTGCATATAATATTTCATGTTTCTCTTCCTTCTGCTTTGTGAGAATTTTAGACTAAATTATTCTATGTTCATTTTTTGTTGATCACTGTTTGTATATCACTATTTGTATATCGATATTTTATTTATTAAACTGGACACTTTTAGCTCCCGAACTGCATAATCATGATAATGAAATGAAAAGACTAAAAGAGTTCATTTTATTTCCCCGTCTTCCATCTGCAGAAATATATCCGGAGTTGGTTTGACATGCCAAACGCCCCTGTTGCCACCCCAATGCCTTGTGCGCCGAGTTCATAAATCTACAAACAGGAAACATAATATAGATATTTTTCTCCCACTGTGTTTGATTGACTGGTAAAAAAATAATGTATATACAGTATATTTCGCTACACAGTCAACGTATACCTCCATGTTTTTATCATTAGCTTTATTATAGAAACTATAACTAACCGTTACGTATAGCAAGGGCGTTTGTCGTGTTGAACTAAATCACACCGCAGCGGCGTAATTCCACGGAGATGGAGTATGGCATGTCCAGTTGTTGACCAAGGTAAAAAAAAAGAGAGAGAGAGAGAGAGAGAGAGAGAAAGGTATGCATAAAGGCTTGCTCACATACGCAGCTTGAACCCCCGCCGGTTTTGCTGTTGTTGTTTTTGTGGGAGGGGGGGTGCGCGCGCATAAGTCAAAGGAATTTTGAGAAGGTGAAAACCCGCCGAGGTAAAAGATATCTTTTGTGCCCCCCGTCGGCAAAAGGGAGTGTACCAATCCAATTTTTACAAAGCAAGTGCAAAATATGACAACATTTGAGCATAAACACGTCGTACCGCGCCATTTTGTGAACAGTTAAAAAACCGCGGAGGTTAGCCGCTGGATATGAGAATGAGCCTTAAATCCATTGTAATCGTTGCCATCATTATTATCATTATTATTACTATTATTGTTATTATTGTTATCAATATAAACATTATTAGCATTATCATTATTACCATTTTTATAATTAACATGATCATTGTCATCATTATCATTATCATTGTTGTCATCACATTTCCTATAATTATTCCAGTTGTTGTGGTTATTGCTGATGCTGTTTTATGACATACACTATACCTTTCTTTTTTATCTCTATCAACGTATCCTTACCTCTCCATCTCTCTCTCACTTCTCTTCTCTTTCCTTATCCCATTATCCATGAAGACATAGAAGTTTCAAACATTTTTTTTTAACTTTTGAATGTAATAAGGATTTGAAACTTAGTTTTGTGAGATAATTCATCTACCTTAGTTATTGTTTGAATATTCAACCGATATGTTCCGTTGATCGTTTATGTATATCTTTGAGTCTGTACAATTTTGCAATTAATTAAGCTGCATTCTCTGGTTGTCTTTGTTTTCATTGCAATAAACTGATAAAGTTCGGTTTGAAATAAAGCCTGATATTCTCCTTTGTGCAGTTATCACTAAAAGACGAAGTTTAGTACTAGTAATGCAGCTGCATGATAAAGGGAGTCACGTGGTATTTTTGTCTCGCCCACCGGAGGTGAAGGCGAGACTAAGGGATCCAAATGTCGTCCGTCCGTCGTCCGTCCGTCGTCCGTCCGTCCGTCCGTCACAAACGTTATGAAAGATAACTTGGCAACCGTGACTCACTTTTCAACCAAACTTGGGTTGTAGATGCACTAAGGGGACCTGCATGTTATGGTCCAGTCAGAGGTCACATGGTAAGGTCAAAGGTCATTTCAGGTCAAACGTTAAAGTTTACGTGCAAGACTCCCTTATGACACAAAACTCTGCAACCGTGACTCACTTTTCAACCAAACTTGGGTTGTAGATGCCCTAAGCGGACCTGCATGTTATGCTCTAGTCAGAGGTCACATGGTAAGGTCAAAGGTCATTTTAGGTCAAACGTTAAAATTTACGTGCAAGACTCTCTTATGACACAAAACTCTGCAACTGTGTGACACTGTTCAATCAAACTTGGGTTGTAGATGCACTAAGGGGACCTGCATCTTATTGTCCAGTCAGAGGTCACATGGTAAGGTCAAAGGTCATTACAGGTCAAATGTTAAAGTTGACGTGCAAGACTCTCTTATCACACATAACTTTGCAACCGTGACTCACTTTTCAACCAAACTTGGGTTGTAGATGCACTGAGGGGACCTGCATGTTATGGTCCAGTCAGAGGTCACATGGTTAGGTCAAAGGTCATTTCAGGTCAAACGTTGAAGTTTACGTGCAAGACTCTCTTATGACTCAAAACTCTGCAACCGTGTGACACTTATCTATCAAACTTGGGTTGTCGATGCACTAAGGGGACCTGCATGTTATGGTCCAGTCATAGGTCACATGGTCAGGTCAAAGGTCATTTCAGGTCAAACATTAAAGTTTACGTGCAAGACTCTCTTATGACACAAAACTCTGCAACCGTGTGACACTTATCTATCAAACTTGGGTTGTCGATGCACTAAGGGGACCTGCATGTTATGGTCCAGTCAGAGGTCACATGGTCAGGTCAAAGGTCATTACAGGTCAAACGTTGAACGGTTAAAGTTTACGTGCAAGACTCTCTTATGACACAAAACTTTGCAACCGTGTCACACTTTTCAGTCAAACTTGGGTTGCAGATCACTAAGGGGAAGTGCATGTTATCATTCTGTTGGACTTCACATGATAAGGTGAAAGGTCATTGGAGGTCATATGTTACAGATGTTTTCAAATTCTTGAATTTGCTTTTCCTCTGTCATTTCTTGTTTCAAACGTTAAAGTTTACCTGCAAGACTCTCTTATGACACATAACTTGGCACATGTTGCTGCAGTAGCAAGCAAATTTGGATGATAGATTCACTAGGGGTACATTCATGCTGTTGTGCCATCAGGTCACATTAAAGGTCATTTTAGGTCAAACATTAAAGTTTACCTGCAAGACTTTCTTGTGAATCAAACTTGGTTAGGGATGTACTTGGGGAAACTTTCGTGTTATTTAGTCACGGGTGGGCGAGACACAATCTTGCTATTGGCTTGTTTTTTCTTTTGAATGAGTGATTGTGTTGGAGATAGTAAACAAATGTGTATTATGGAGGTTTAGAATCATCAAAATTGAATTGACTAAAATTTACTCAAAATCACAATGGAAAGTCTTGGAAAAGGAAATGTTTAAACAAATGGGATTGCACAGTGTTATTCATTCTCAAAATGCATTCAAAGTTATGCATATTTGCAATTACATTCGCCTGTCACAGCTCATTGTACTGAACAGTCGGAATGCGAATTGCAACATTATGCATTGCTAGGTCAGGCAAATATTTTGGCTTATCCTACAAAGCAGTTCTACATTCTGATTAAAAAAAACACTGAACAATAATACTTTGTAAAAGGTGGATGTACGATACTGTGGAAACTCGTAATAACAAGGACACTGGGACCCTGAAAAATACCTTATGATTGTCATATCAGGAATCTTGTCATGATTTTAAAAACCAGCAAAATCCACCTTTTATATCAGTTATTTCCGTATATTAGAGCGTTTTTATAACGGTCACGTATAATAAGTATTATATGTTTGTCATATTATAAATGTAGATTTGAAAAAGGTCATCGCATTTAACTTGAATGCGTCATGAAAATATCTTCTTCTTTTTTTGCACTCACCAGAGTGGAACTATGTTATCATGGTTATGTGTCTGTTTAATGTGTACGAGAGATCATGAGGATAACGTGTATGGCTGATGTGTTGATGAGAATGTGTTATGTGTTGGCTTTGCACGTGTGAGATCATGAGGATAGTGTGTATGAATGTTGTCATGGTTGTGGTGTATCTCATTGATGGAAGTAGCATATGTTGTGAGTACAGCTACTGAGGTAGCCCTAGTTATACCAGATTGGTCAAGATAAGATCAACGGAGCCGGACGAATGCAGTCTCCAGCTTAACCAGTTACCCATAGCAATACAGTCTCTCCTATTACTTTTATTTGCATATCTTTTCATACAGAAAGCTCAGAATTACACATTATACATAAGCCAGAATAGCAAAAAACAAAACCAAAAACAAACACAGAATTGAGTCTATGTTCAGGACAACACATGAGACATTCAATATGTTCACAAACAAGAGCAATTTCATTGTTACGGAAATGCATGGTAAAATATAAAATCACTGCTTGTTCAAAGTGTCAATTTTTCTGGTAAATTTTGCAGCGTTAATTTACATCGTTTCATTTCAATAATACTGTTTTTTAAAACTATGTACTTGTGGAAATGAGAAAAATCGTTTTGAATTCGAGGAGGGAATGATGACTGCATTTAACTCTGAAGAGATGAGGCTCGTTTACAACATCTGTTTAAAAAGAGTACGCATCTCCATTCAATGAATATTGTAGAATATGTTCTCATATTATATGTTTAGAGGAAAAACCGTGCAGGCTAACCAGGCTCTTGGGAGAGACCTTACCAAATGTGTCTGGCAAGAAATGAAAATTCAACGCAATTAACGGAGAACAATAAAAAAATTCATCACTCGCAGTGTGTTGATGAAATGAAACACCCTGATAAAGAGAGTCAGGCATGATTTGAACAAGAAAAACTATCAACATGAAGCAGTCATCTGTTGAGCTTCTCTCACTGTCTTTTTACGCTGAAAATTTCTCGTCGGTTACAGAATTTTGTTTACAAAACTTGAATTTAATCAGTTCTAACGCTGTTTTATCACGTTTAAGAGCAGTAGGTCAAATAGCCGTCTGCAGCCAGTTTGGAAAAACAGCGGAGAGGAACCTTTTAAAAATACTTACTGCCCCTCCTACCGCCCCCCCCCCCCCCCTCCCCCCCCCCCCAACTTTGAAAGACACTTCGTCGCCATTGAATTCAGAGCCTGGCTGGCAATTGAAAATGTGCATTGCATGCAGTTGAAAATCCGCTGCACATATTTCAACCGAGAGTCATGAATCATACGTATGGATGCATAGGGGTGTGGGTGTTTTCAATGTTGAAAAATATCATCGCGGTTATTGGATACCTTTCATCTCATATTTAATTCATAACTGCTACAAAAAAACCTCTCAATTCTTTAAACAACGCCCTTCCAACTGGCTTAGCGGTAAAATAATTGTAAATACAGAAACATTTAATTTCTTCTTCCACTGCTTCTAAGTTCTTTCTATCAAGACCATGTTTTGAATGTTCAAAAATGTTAATAATCATAAGAGCAATTAATCATCACCCCGTGTTTCCACAGCTTTCACATTATATTCTCTATGAAGTTTAAACTGCTGCAATAAATCTCATGTTTTGAAAAAAAAACGTGTTTTCATCAAAATAGAAACTCCCAAACCCACAAACATTTAACTTCTTATTCCCCTCTTATAATTTTTTTTTCCAGATTATTACCTTGCTTCTCTCTAGCTAATTAGCGGAGACCCTCATGAGATCAAAGTGAAAATGTTACTGAGACGGCAAGTGAGGTGACCAATATAATGATTTAGATATCTTTAGGCCCATCATGTATTTTGATGAAGAATTATCACTTCTACCAGGAATAAGAGTATATATATTTTTCCTCGCTCGCTGCGCTCGCTCGTATAATATTTAGATACAGGATGGTCTTTTAAAGGGAAGAAATTAGGCAAGAGAGGTGACCAAATGTACATGTATAAGTTAGATATCTAATGGTTAATTCCATCTTGTATTTTGATGAAGAATTGTCACTTCTTCCATGCAAAGGAACACATGTATTTTAGCTGGCTCGCTACGCTCGCTCGTATAATATTCAGATACAAGATTGATTTGGGAAAGCAAACGAATTCGGCAAGCGAGGTGAACAAATATATTATTTAGATATCTTATAGGTCCATCGTGTATTATGATGAAGAATTATCACTTCTACCGCGATAAGCGGTATCTACATTCTTTCTCGCTCGCTGCACGCTCGTATAATATTTAGATACAGGATGGTTTGGGAAAGCAAACGAATTCGACAAGCGAGGTGACCAAATTTAAATGTATAAGTAAGAAATCTTATGACAATCTTGTATTTTGATAAAGAATCATCACTTCTACCGTGAAAAGGAGAATAAAGGCTTATATTTTTCCTAGCTCGTATAATATAGGTTTTCCCGCCCATCTTCGTAAACTTATCATCGGAATCAACAATGTTTTCGTTCAATTTCACGCGAAATTGTTTGACAATAGGGATCAAGATTTAAAAAGCAAATATTATCGTTCTGTTTGGTTTTTTCAGCATGTGATTTACTGTCGTTAGAATACGAAATTGCTGAAAGAAAATTCCATTTAATTATCTGTGTAAACAACATTCCAATTCGTGTAAACAGCATTCCAATATGTGCAGGACATGACGTGGAAAGAATCTTGGCATACAATTTCATGAACAGGCAAACAGTTTTGACATTTGTGCAATGTTTTTTTTTATCTTTAATACGGCAATGAGTCAATGTGTGTTTCTGCTTATATGCAAATTATGAATGTACAAAGAAAAAGATTGAGATTTATTAGCATTTAGCAGATGGGGAAAAAAAGAAATATGAAAAGAAACCCCCTCAAAAATATGCAAATAAAGATCACCAAAAAATAATCCTTGACCATGTATGACAGGCATTTTTACTGAATTTTATGCAAAGATAAAGAAAAAGACCACAGAAGATTAAAAAAATAATGACATATAAACTGACAAAAATATGAATGTAAATTTTATAATGACAGAATTTTTTTTTTAAGAGATGAAAGAGAAATAGACCACTTACCATAGAGTTAGTGCCTTTGTAACTCTATGTCACTTACGTTGTTCTTATTGAATTGCGTAAGTGCGAAAGTAATTGCCTAAACATGAAAATGAAACCGCAATGCAGCAAGGAATTTCTTCCTCCTCTAAAACCTGGCGAAATTGAACGACGGTTATTCATTACCAAACTGAACCAAATAGCATTTTATTTGAATGATAATTTTATTAATTTCAATGTTTAAAAAATAACTGAACGCAGAAAGTGTTAAATTGAAACAATGGAAAACTGATGGACTATAAATTGCTTGAATTTGAATGCTTGATCATGAAATTGAATGCTGTTTTGACAAATTCGGCCGGGAAAACCTATATATATATAGAATGGTTCGGGAAAGCGAATGAATTCTGCAAGCGAAGTGACCATATATAATTAGATATCGTATTTGCCCATCAGGTATTTGATGAAGAATTATCACTTCTAAAATGAAAAGGAGTATATATATTTTCGTGACTTGCTGCCTCGCTCATTATAAAAGTCACCAAATCTGATTGAAATCGCCTGAAATATGTAGGGAAGACGAAGGAAAATATGATAGAGGCACACAATAATTATTGAACATGCCTAGTGGGCTTTATGCGGTTGAATTTATAGACGTTGGACGTCGGTAATCGGTGGCATTGTTTGTCGGCAATCAGTGGCCTCTACACCCCCCCCCCCCCCCACCGAAAAATGTCTAGCGACCCCTGTTTCAGACACAATAGGCCTACACTGCACGGTAGGCCTACCCTCCCTTGCCATAAGTATTCGCAATGTAGCTAAATTGCGTATGCATTTGTGAGTTAAAAGCCTTTGTGTATTTAGTGATTTAACTATCAAACGCTGTCGACTATTTTGTGTATATTCTGAAAGGGAGAGCTTGTCCCCTTTCTGTTCTGAGGGCAGGAGATATCCTGACCCGGTCATGTCTGAAACCATGGAGAAGATCATGGGTGTCGATCCCGGCGGGATGGGGGTGGGATATATATCCCCCAATATTTTAGGTAGGGGGATGGCCTGTATTATCATCCCCCCGCCCCCAATAATTCACCATAAAAAAAAAATGACGTGACCCCCTTTCAATCCCCTCAAAACAAAGTGAAATAAAGAAAGAACATAGGGAAAAGGAGTAAAGAAAACATGAAAAAAGAAAAAGAAAAACCTGGAAGAGCTCGCTTGCTTCGCTCCCTCGCATTTTAAGTATCTCAACCAATGCTGTAGGTATGCATCTTATCTCTCTATTGTTTTACTATTGTTCTACTCACATCTTAAGTATCTTAAACCACTGTCGGTTATACTGTTTTTACGAAAGGAAATTGGTTTCCATCTTGTCTTTCTATTATGCTATTCTTCTAGTCACAAAATGTTAGTATTATAACTGCAAGGAGTCGAACGGCAAGAAGACCTTAAAATTAATAGAAAAATTTCTAAGAAATATTGGCCTGTTACCAATAGCCTATTCCTATCATACCAAACATGAGAAAGGAAGATGCCGGTAAAAATTAATGTATGTTACTAAAATCATGAGAATGGAGTAACAATACACTAGAACCTGTTCTCAATATTTTAAATATCCATTTTCTTCTCGCTCGCTCGCTACGCTCGCTCATAAAATCTAGAAACATGATATTCTCGAGCAGCAAGCACACTAATTCCCTCAGCAACATGTCCGAATATCACGATATTTTTGCAGATAGGTGTCAAAGTATCCTCGAATTCTGTGGGATGATGTACATCATCAAAATCATCTAGTTTAGTTTGGTGGTAATTCTACATTTCAAAGAAAAGAGAGGGTTTTTTTTGTCAGTTGCTCGCTTCGCTCTCTCATAGAAACAGAATGGGTTAGGACGGCAAGCGACGAGCCAAAGAGCGTAAAGAGCGTCATATTTGGCAGTTAGGTATATTATTTAGATATCAATATACCATTTAGATATATTTGAGGCATATAAAGCAAGAAGTGTAATTTTTCCTCGCTCGCTGCGCTCCCTCGTATAACATTTAGATACAGGATAGTAATTAGGACGGAAAACGAATTGGGCATGCGGCAAGCAAATTGGTCGAATATATAATTTACATATGTTATAGGCCTACAGTGTATTTTGACGACGAAATGATATTTTAGCTTCAAAAGAGTGTGTTTTTCCTCTCTCGCTTCGCTCATAATATTTTTAAACAGGATGTTTTTTTTAACAGCAAATGATTTGACAAGCGAGGTGCTAGAATAGAGTCATATTTGGCAGCAAGGTTGCCAAATATACCATTCAAATAATCTCGTAGGCCTAGAGTGTATTTTGATGACAAATAACATTTCTCTAGCAAGAACGTGGAATTTTTGGCTCGCTCGCTCGCAGAATTGAAGTTTGAAGTTTGAAGTTGTTTTATTTGCACAATATAATGCAAATAACACAGATCAACGAACATACATATACTTATTCTGGAATAACAAAATATAAACAAATTTGCATATGAGAAATAATACATTTTACATATATCTGTAAGTGTTAACTTGAATTAAGAAGAATAATTCAGTGGAGGAGTCCATTTATAGAACCAGAGCTTGTATTTTATAGACCCCTGTGTGGCTTACAAAAATAATGATGTAATACAAATGTATGTATTTTTATGTTATTCCACCCCCCCCCCCCCCCCCGCGGCCCTGCCTATACAAAAGAAAGCGTGATGTGACTTGCATTTAGTTAATGCATGTAAAAGGATAATGAAAAAGGAATGGAAAGTGACGATTTTGCTAGCAGAGAGATAGAGAGACACAGAGAGAAAGAGAAACGAAGAGATGTAAGATGAAAGATGATAATGGTGAAAATGAGAGATGGAGAATGGAAAATTTTACATTACGATTACTTTTGCAAAGCTTTTGATCTTTTGATGATATCATAGCGTTATTTTCATTCGCAAGTATGTGTTGAAAATATGCATTCCCTATTCATGCTGACAACTAACAGTAGTATCTATCTAAAAGGAACTTTTTAAGTTTACGTTTGAATGAGAAAATAGTGGGGGCTGTTTTAATAGAACTATTCAAAGAGTTCCACAACTGTGGTCCTTGTGTATATAAATGTCTTTTGAGAAGTAAGTGTTCTGGTCAGTGGGAGATGTAACAAATTGGACTGTCTTGTAGGATAATAAACAGGGTGCCTCATACTCTAAAAAGAAGTGTCAACTAAAAGAAAGAAAGAAAAAACAAACAAACAACCAAAAACCGAGGCCCCTTAACATTCCAGTCAAGTAATGAGGATCTATATACCTCTGCGATATAGTTTGAAAACAATTTTTGTGTAGTTAATTGGGACGGTAGATTAGACTGAGAGTTAGACTTTGTTTAGTCGATCCTTCACGTTTGAACCCCACCCGCTTGGTCGCTTTGCTCCCTCATCGAGGATATTCGGCATCAATCATCCCCCTAACCACGAACACAAATCGACATCCATGGAGAAGACAAAAGACCAAAGGAAACAAATCGCCATAAGGGTGAGTGTATATCAGTGAACGAAATAATGATACTCATTTATATTTCTCCCCAACCTTTTTACAGAGTTTGTATACATTTTTGCAAGGAAATAATGCCAATAAGGTATCCAGAAAATAGCGGAGGAAAATAACCACACCCAGAGAAGATAGATTTCCGTTGGCAGTTGCCAAGACGTTGCCAAGGAGGATGCGCGCCACAATCATTATCCAGCAAAATGTAATAAATCTGTTAAGAATGCCCTCATGGCCGTGTGGTAAATAATTATATTGAGTTTACTTAGGGCCCTTATTAGATGTTAGATTTCTTCCAAATGTTTAACCTTTGCAGATGCTACGCTGGAGAAGTAATATTTAGCAAGAGGCAGATGAAACTTACATGACAGCGAGCTAAACATCGACAATTGCATCATTATCTTTAAATTTCTGAGCCCCTTTTAAAAAGTTTGTTTAAGAATTATTACAGGGGCGCGAAATTATGAGGTTCTTAGAGGAGATGATCATGCGAGGGAGCAAAGCAGCCAAACTTTAAAAATTAGTGCACTTTGAACCCTCCAAATTCTATGTCTAATGCATTACCCTGCGAATGGGGGCGGGGGTTGGCGAAATCCTTTCATTTTTTTTTTCTTCATTTTCTTCTTTTTTTTTTTTTTTTCCTTTTTCTCTTGTGCATGTTTTGCGCCCCCCTCAAAGTGCCACCGAGGTACTTGCCCTCCTGCCCCCATAGATCTGCCACTGTAAAATTATCAGAATTTTACTTTAACAAATAAACCTTTGTCATTTCAACTGACATTTTTACCTCTGACATTTTTGCCTGGCACCATCACGGTTGCAGTGATGACAATGATAAAAGAATTACAGTATTTACATTATGATGAAGAGGAGGATGATGATGATGATGATGATGATGATGATGATGTTAATAAGAATAATTATGCTAGTGATGATGATAATGAAATGATAATGATAATATTAATACTAATGATAATAATAGTAATGATAATGATAATAATGATAATAGTGATGATAATAATAATGATGATGATGATGATGATGATAACAATAATGTATAACAGAAGACGAAAAAGGAGAAGAATACCCGTAACTATAAAGCCAGTGTAACCGTATATTCTTTCTTATATCCTTTAATACCGATAAGGGGTGGTGCTACAGGGGGAGGGATGGCCGCACCCCACCCACATGATTTTTTTCAAGTGATCAAACAAACAAACAAAAACAAAAACAAAAAAACAAAAACAAAAGAGGAGGAGAAGAAGGCGCCATCTGCGGAAACAATCACTGATGGTTGTACTAAGGAAATATCTGATCCGGGATCTACTAGTATCTCCAGGGACCGCGGAAGCGGGGGGGGGGGGGCGAAATTTTGGTTTGAAAAACAACTATTAATTGTAAAAACTTAATAAAATTATGTAAATTGTAATTGCTTATTCCATAAGCTCACAAAACCCTAAGGTCTCCCTGAACCTCCGCCAGGAACCCTTACATTAACAGCCCTCAGACTCCACATTTTTGGGCGTCAGCTCCCGGCCCCCCCCCCCCCAAAACGTCCCGCGGCGCATGGCAGTCCAAGTTCCATGGCCGTACGCATCGGGGGGGGGGGGGAGGGGGCAGGGGGTGCATTTGCCCATCCCCCCCCCCCCAATATTTTCAAGACTTACATTTTTAACTGAAAATTTTCCAAAATTCCACCAAAAGTGTGCACCACATCCTTCAATTTCAATTTAAAATATGTAGATATGCCCTCATGACTAACTCGGTTGCTTCGCTCGCTTTCGTACTTCTTCAAACATTTTATGTATTCTTGCCCCCCCCCCCCCCCGGAAACAATTTTTGTGTACGGCCCCGAGTCCAACATTTCGACACTGGACTCGAAAACTCCATTTTGTCTGTTTGTCTCTTTGGACAGCGCCCCCTTTCGTCAAAGTTCTGCTTATTTTTAGTTGTGCCGTGTCAAGGGTGTCAGGACAGGACTATAATAACCCGACCCTTCCCATGCATTTTTTTTTTTTTTTTTTGATATTCACTCCACGGCTGGCAAATATCAGTAGTTCCTTTTTAGGAATTAAGAGGTATAGAATTTAGGGGTATACTTATGCCTCGAACGCTATTTTTCCTTCTAGTGTTTACTCTTTGTATAGGTGCCCTCTTTTTAAAAAAATTTCCCCTTTCGCTGGTGTCCCCCCCCCCCCCACTTTAAAAAAGCTCTCCACTGCCCCCGTGTGTGGGTGTATGTGTTCTTGGGGGAATCATCCCCCACTCATGAGAACCTGTCTCCACCACTGATACATATACGATCAACATAGATCAGCACACTAACAACGCCCACCACCGTGACTATAGCTAGTAATTTCTATGGACATGATGGAAGCGTAATAAAAGGTTTATATGGGTCTTTTTCATAGCTAGTATACGTTGGACAGGATCTTGAGGATCCGACTCCTGAATAAACTTTTTGTGAAAATATAAAGGATGATATGAACGTTTTTCTTCTTTGAACACGATGAAAAGCTACTTTCGGAAAATCAAATCAGTGCAATTTCGAAAGCCTGTTGCACTGCGCACTAAGAAAAAAAAAGGTGCAATTGTGCATCCTTTAAATGCAACACTGGGAACTCATTTTAGGTTGCAACTTTGCACCTTTACGAGCTTTTTGCATCTTTAAAGGTGCAGTTCGCTATGTTTTGCATCCTAAAGGTGCAGAATTGCACCCTTTTAGAGAAGGTGCAAATTTGCACCTTTTGTACGCAAAAAATCTGCACCCTAAAAGGTGCAAAGTTGCACCTCTTAGGGTGCAAACGGACATTTCGGGTGCAAACAAGAACAAAAAGGTGCATTTTTGCACCTTTTTCGTATAATTTGCAAGATTGCACCCAAAAAGGTGCTGCCAGTGTTGCAATTAGGGTGCAAACTTGCACCTTTTTTCCTTATATACATTTACAAATCATGTTTGAATTACGTCATAAGCCACTGTAAAGCCCGCACAGTGATAGACAGGATTATTGAAGATTAGTTGCCTTAAGTTGATTTTTTTTTAAAGTATTTATCTCAGATAAATTATATATATTACATGATTCAGACCGTATGGAACAACATTCCGATTATTCAAGCAGATTTTTGATAATTTTGCTCCAAAATGGCAATTTCAAAACCTAATTTAACTGTATACAGGCCCCTGGGAACGATTCTTTCACACGGGGTGCGGAGCCCCTGAGCCACATATTCTATAGACCAATTTCACAACGCAAGAGGGCAGCAGACTGTTCGACACAGTTCGACATACTGGGGTGGGCGCTCCAACTTTTATAGTACACAAGTCAATAGCGCGTTATGTACATTCGTTCGAATTTTTGTCTATTTCGACCAGTATATGCAGATTTTTTTAAATATTTGCAATGAGAAATTATCAGGGAAGTTCAGGTCGCAGCTGTGTGGTGCTCAAATGCCACAAGGATTAGAGAAAGTTTAAAAAATGGAAGCTTAACTGAGTGCGAAATTCACTCGCTTTTGACTCATGAAGCCTGTTTGTGTGAGAAGCCGTACTCCCTACACAGGTTTCCGTAAGCAATGTGAAGGAATTCGTCGCCAGTGGGTAAAAAGTTACATCAACAGAAGGGACTTTTAAGTCAAGAAACATTATCATTATGTACTTTGGCGTAAAATTTAATGAGTGAAAACTTGACTTTGTAAACAGGGTAAGATTTAGGGCTCTCGAATTGAACTTTTACTGACAAAACTAAGTTGAAAAACCATCGAAATTACAAAAATACATCATACCTTCATCCGTCAGATATGACCATTGTCTTACCTCATCTACCCATGTATCCATGCTTTATTTTATTGATCTAGAATAAAGTAAATGGAACAATATCGGGGCATATCTCATATCTTACATTCATTTTGTACACAGAGCCAATCGCGGTCAGCGCGCTTGCCCACAGCAGCAATGGCGTCGCCGATAGAGGGCCAAATACATTAACCGGCCGTGAAATTGGTCTGTAGGTTACCGCGCCTTATCATGAACTTGTTTACAGTTTGCAGTTAGAATGGAAGGGTAATATAAACACATTTTGGGTGGAGTACACTGGAGAGCCTATTTATCCATTTATCATGAAATTGTTTACAGTTCGCTATACCATCTTCCCTCTTAAGCGTCTTCGAGGAGGCGAAACCACAAAACTCCTCTCAAGGTCGATGTATTTGCCAGGCTCAACGCAGTCGTTATTTTCGTAATTCCCGAAAAGATTTTCACAAGAAAAGATGGATAGGAAAAACCAAAGAATAACATCAGAAATGACGGAAAGAGAAGATGATAGAAGAAAAAGCAAAGAATAACATATGGAAAGATAGAAAAGAAGATAAGAGAAAACAAGGAATAACATAAGGATAGATAAAGAAGAAGAAAGGAGAAAACAAAGAATAACATAAGGCAATACTGAAAGATAAGATATAGAAAGAATAGCAAAAAATAACATAAAAAATGACGGAAACAGAAGATGATAGAAGAATAAACAGAGAATAACATAAGGAAAGATAGAAAATAAGATAGGAGAAAACAACGAATAACATAAGGATAGACAGAAAAGAATGAAGGAGAAACAGAATAACATAAGAGACTGAAAGATAAGAAAATTGTAGAAAAAAACAAAGAATAATATAAGAAAAGACGGAAAGAGAAGATGATAGAAGAATAAACAGAGAATAACATAAGGAAGATAGAAAAGAAGAAAGGAGAAAACAAGGAATAACATAAAGATAGATAGAAAGGAGAAAACAAAGAATAACATAAGAAAATACTGAAAGATAAGATATAGAAAGAATAACAAAGAATAACATAAGAAATAACGGAAGAGAAGATGATATAAGAAAAAAATAAAGAATAACATAAGGAAAGATAGAAAAGAAGATAGAAGAAAACATGGAATAACATAAGGATAGATAGGAAAGAATGAAGGAGGAACAGAATAACATAAGAGACTGAAAGGTAAGAAATTGTAGAAAATAACAAAGAATAATATAAGAAAAGACGGAAAGAGAAGATGGAAGAGGAAAAAAAAGAATAAAATAAGGAAATACTGAAAGATAAGATATAGAAAGAGTAACAAAGAATAACATAAGGAAAGATAGAAAAGAAGATAGGAGAAAACAAGGAATAACATAAGGATAGATAGAAAGGAGAAAACAAAGAATAACATAAGAAAATACTGAAAGATAAGATATAGAAAGAATAACAAAGAATAACATAAGAAATAACGGAAAGAGAAGATGATATAAGAAAAAATAAAGAATAACATAAGGAAAGATAGAAAAGAAGATAGAAGAAAACATGGAATAACATAAGGATAGATAGGAAAGAATGAAGGAGGAACAGAATAACATAAGAGACTGAAAGGATAAGAAAATTGTAGAAAAAAACAAAGAATAATATAAGAAAAGACGGAAAGTGAAGAAGATAGAAGGACTAGTGAAAGTCCTACCTCCTGGTCATGTGTACCATGTCTAAAGGGGAGAGGTGCCAGGGAGACTGGTGGTCAGTACACTGGAGAGGCTAATGGCCCATTTATCATGAACTTGTTTACAGTTTGCAGTTAGAATGGAATGGTAATATAAACACAGTTTGGGTGAAGTACACTGGAGAGGCTAATGGTCCATTTATCATGAAATTGTTTACAGTTC